>PNEQ01107225.1:62702-102198 GCA_003012365.1 Medauroidea extradentata | reverse complement strand
TTTTATCCAGAGTTACTGTTTGTATTACATAATTTCACGCGGGCAAAGCCGCGGCCGGGTAGCTATTTTGTAGAGAAATAAAGATGAATTAAAAACAAAGATGTTCTGCAATTAAAGTACCCTCAGCGTAGTGGACTGGATAAAGCTGTTTGTATTTGTTGTTATAAAGATATACAGATAATATAGTAACACCATCAATTAATACGTTATTAGAATTTAGTTACTCTTTTCTATAGTACACGCGGGCGAAGCCGCAAAGGGACAGCTAGTGAGTAATAAACATCAAAATATGCACTTTACGGTTTTATGTACGCCACTGAAACCAACTGACATACCAAACCGAAAAAATTCACAGCGTATAACAATGTTGTAGGCTGTGATTTGATACATATAAAAACAAAAAATAGTGATTTTTATATTTTTTAAAAAAATTTGTTTAAATTTTTAATTTTCATTTTATAATTCAGCATTTTTTTTAATAAATAATTTTATTTTTGGTTTTATATGTGTCAAATTATAGCCTTAAATTTTTTTATACACTGTGACATTTTTCTGTTTGTTATATCGTCTGGTTTTAGTGGCATACATAATACCGTAAAGTGCACATTTTGATGTTTACGACTTACTACGCAAGTACTGTACTATGAGAGATACACAAATTTCCTAAGAGGTAAATTTAATCACAACATATGTCTAAAGTAAGAAAATATATCTGGTACAAATATAAAAATAAAAAAATATGTTGAAAACCGAGGGGAAGCGCCCTTAACGTTTCGCTGTCTTGCTCTATCAGTGTCTAAAATGTTGTAAGGTGCTTGTAGGTAATAGTGATACAAGCATTAATTATTGTGATACGTGGAGATAAAGGGATTCACACCAACTCTACTAGGAATGTGGAATTTGTTCAATCATTTATAAAGGTTCTGATTACCTTTTCGCTGTTGTAACGTATCACTAAGGTTTGTATTGTAGCCTACTTTTTATAAAGTGTTTTAAAAGCGAATTTTCAGGAGCAATTTTGTTCTTGAGCTCACAAAACAGGGAAACACATAATGAATTTTCGCCAGTTATGAATAAAACACACTTCTTTGAATTGCAATTTTAATGCCTGGATACACGATTACAAATACAACAGAAATACATAACTGACAAAAGAACACAAATAATGTGATTTTGCACTGAATGTATGTTAGTTATACGTACAGTTATCCTTCTGCTATCTTCACCATCACTCTGTGTGTTCTCCAATAAAGTGTAACGACCTTTAAAACGTTCAGTAGTGAATTATCATCACATTTAATATTGGCCAAGTGAAATGGAGACACGACAACAACGACATAAGAACGACAGATATGGACATGTTATACTGAAGCCTAGCAAACATTCTACTCCTCCCGCGATAAATCACCATCACCTTATTTTATCCACACCAACGCTGAAGACCTCACCATTGAGTGTTGACTTAAATCTCTTTCAATCTTCTCTCACTTATCGTCACCAGCTCCCCACAAATTCGCTTAATGTAAAATACGAGGTAAAAAAAAAAAAAAAAGCAAAACCAACACCTCTAAAATAAAAACAGCAATATTTTAATGGAAAGAAGAAGATAATGGTGGATGTATTCAACGCTCGTAACCAGTACTTTGCAATCTTCTTTCGCCAAGATTAGACACGTTACGTCCAACCCCATCTCTCGCTAGCGTCTGGCGCTATTGCGAAACGTATTAAAAGCATTATTAAAAGTACAACACTGTACAAAAACAAGGAAATAAACGAGCTGCTTTATAGCTTCATAACTGGGCGCAACCCGCCTGTGAAGACTGCTCTGCGGAGTAGAGTGCCACCCTGTATACTTACTCCGGGAAAAACTAAGGAAACGATAAGTAATATACGTACAACGAAGCCGGTACTGTCGCGCCATATTGAGAAAAAATGTCCACTCGCTAGTGAGACACATTCACGTGACAGTTATTAAACGGCCAGTCGTTCCTTTCAGGAACAACTAGTCTCATCTCTACTTGCAATTTATTCCGTTTAACAGAAGAAAAATGAAAAAAATCAATACAACAAACACAGAAAATATTCAAGTTATTTTTTTTTTTTTTTTGCATCTGGCTTATCTTCAAGTGTAAAAGCGCCGAAAGAGGTAGTTGCTGCAGAACTGCGAGTTACAAAAAAATCGCACTATGTGGGGTTGTCAAACCCGAATAATAGGGAGATTTTAAAATTTGTATAGCTACTGTACATCCGTCGCGTGAATTCTGTGAGCACAAATATATGTTTTTTTTACAGAATGATATACACGGTCTTAAATAACAAAGTGTGTATCACAAGTACATAGAAAAATGACCAATTTTTGTATATAATGTTTTGAGCCTACTGCCACATAAAGAGATAAAAGTGTCGAATTATTAAACTTATATAAAGTTTTATTTTACTTGTAATTAAAGACGATGAAAAAATATATTTTTTAAAATTTTCTTCTCTGCTATCATAAATATGCAGTTCCGGAAAGGAAATATTTAGGTTCCATTACTAATAGCGATCACTCTGTATATAATTTAACTGATAGTTTATTTTTCTATAGTTTAATACTATGTCTAAAGTTGTAGACAATTAAGAAGACTACAAAATTGGTAGCTATACAGAAGCAGTTTGTCGTGACGATGTCTTGTATTTAAGCGCACACATTCGGCTATTGAATGTAAGTTGCGGTTTAGTTCGTCGTGTGCAAGCAGAGATCGCACGGGTAGAGAGCAAATTTTATCTACCGACCGACTGTACTCACAGTGCCGTGTACATCGTGCCCGGAGGAACTAGTTAATTAGCTGATATTGCTGCAAGGATCCAGTCGTACATATGGGAGTTAGTGAGTGTTTTTCTGCAGGTTTGCTATTAGCTCGGAGTCCTGTACGACGAGTTTAATCGAATAGTTCATTTAAGAGACCCCCACATGCCCACTTGTGTTCTAAAATTGACTTTTTCTCAGGTTTGTTTCTTCGTCATCAGTTGCACCGAATACACATAAAACCACGTGACCGTACCTCTCTGCAAATAAGACGAGAGTAGAAAATGATACTGTAGTTCGCTTAAGAAAGCTTACATATATCCAAGACATACTGAGCTGGTTGCAAAATTTTTAATTACGTGTCTATTTCCTAAAGTAATATGAACAGACTGTTTTTTTTTTGCGCTTGTTAAAAAATACTTTTTTTCTTTCATTTCTTCCTGCTATAAAGCAATTATTTGAGGATCGCCACATATCTATCCTATAAAATCTTAAATATTATAGTCGTCAAAACATTATTTACATTACCACCAAAAGTATGTTAGGCCTACATAGTTTATATCACTAAACCGATCAGAACCGTTTCAATACAACAGTGTTTGTAATTAATTTTGTAATATGTTTTTACGTCTCCTGAATAACCTACATTTATGGACGTGTAGGGTTTCTCAAATGACCAATTTAATGAACATACACTTACTCACAATAATTAAACTCACGGTTGTGTGATAGCGAACTCAACCTTTAACGAAACCGTTAAAATTCCGAGTATCTACACATGTTGCAGACTCGCTTCTATCTTGCAGGGTATTCTGGTACCCTGGTCGCCGTCTGGTCGCTGCTACATCACAGACTCGGAATAGCTCTCGGTATCAGAATGTCGGCAGGGTCAGGGGAGGGTGGTTATGACGCAACACACTAGCTGCATCACCTCCCTCCTCCCCCTCCATCGCTACATACATGTAGGAGATGTACTTGTGATTAGGTCTGCTGCACAGACAACGGCCGTAGAAGAACAGGTCTGGACACTCGCCTGGAAACTTGACCCCCTGGTTGTTTGGCTGTAGTTCGCCAAGTTACCGAGAATATTGTGTTTTATTGGCGCTTCAGTTAAGGCGGTCGAAATCAAACTCCGCCCACTTCCTTTCCACTAAGATAAACAATTTATCAAAACGTATTTTTTTATCAATTTATGAAATACTTCCTTCGCTCACAAATTTAAGAAAAGGCTCCAACAATCTTTACTTACTTTATAAATTTAACAATGGAAAAAAATTAGACGGAGTTTGAGTCCGACCGCCCGGATTATACAGCGCCAAAAAGTACGAAATTCTCGGTAACTTGACGAACTACGCCAAACAACAAGGGGATCAAGCAAAATACATTGGTAGATAGGCGAGTGTCCAGACCTGTTCTTCTACGACCGTGACACAGACACGTTCCCAGACGCTCACTGGCGGTGTTGCCAACATTGCAAAATGTCTGCCACCAGAAACTTCTTCGAAAACATCTAAAAGTATGTCATAAACAACAAACAATTTCATTACCTGCATTTATCAAAGAAATCCTAAATTACCAATAATTTATTTGAACCCCTTCATATATGCCACAATTCGTTTAAAAGAAACTACAGAATCTCTCCAACTCGCTGGATAACATAAATAAACGGTACGTGAATATAAACTGTTTTGTGGCAGGTAACGAATGGACGGAAACTGATTGTTAAGGTCCTACCAGTATAACTAAAGAACTATCAGCTAATTGTTGTTTCACTAAATTTACTGCTGTCTCGGGGCAGGAAAATTTCGTGAATTCCATGACCTGCCGGCTAGAATTTATGCATACTACTCAAGCCCCGTCTATTCATTCATTGTCTGCTGTTTCACTGAGTAGCAGTTAGTGGACAAGTGGTTGGAGCTTCAGTATGCATAGGATAGTGGATTCTACCATGCAAGTCATTGAATTCGCGACATTTTCCCATCCCAACTGCTGACTAACAGCTGGCACAAAACAAATGGAGAGCTTACACAACTGACCGCTTGTGGTAAACTGCCAATCATAATAAACAGGATGTGATGTAATTAATAACGCAAATTGCGGGAGCTGATTCCTCACGAAAAAGTAAGTAGACATTTCTTTCACTTTAAAGAGAAGTGAATTTTGAGGGAGGTAGACAAATTGAGCTTAAAAATTTTATGTTATCTAATTTAAAAAATTTAGGACTTAAATTACGATTCTGTGACTGATTTAGAGCGTTATTGAGATCTCAAACCTGTAAAACAATCCGTCTTTAAACCTTTCCCTTTCATGAAAGTATAGACGTGACCATTCTCATACTTCATGAAATTACTTTGCCGTCACAGTTTACTTACAAGCCGACGTCGGAGTAGCTGTTTGACAATTTTCGCTACTTACCCAAAATAAAAACTATTCAAACGAAATTAATGAAATGATTTAGAGTGAAAGTAAATGTATTAGGCTGCAGAATGACACATTTGATATTTCGCTTTCAAAAATGGTACTTGTTTAAAACAAATCCTTAAATGTAGCAAAATTTTGCATATCTTTGAATAACTGTATTAAAATATAATTATTTTGCTTGAAATAACAGAATGGGTGGTTGTATCTTTCGAATTTATTTTACTTTGGGTAAGTAGTCAAATCACTACTTCGACATGCATTTTTACGAAAACTATGGGACGGAAAATTATTTTATTTCTAGGAAACTACTATTAATGTAATGAGTAAGAGTCAGACAGTGTTTGATACAATTGCGAATAATTCGGTGCAAAGCAGTCTTAACAATGCTAAACCCGACCACTGATACGAAGCGCCAGCAGCAAAGTCCACAACTAAAACAATCAACAAAGGAGTCTTGTTGTCATACGAGTGTCGAGACGTGTTCTTATAAGGCTGCTGTGGACGCGCGTATCGAACATCTTCATTACGAAGGAATGCGGGCTCCTCACAGGCCACGTGATGCCGTGTCCACAGCGCAAAGAGAGCCGCACAACGGGACGTCTTTGTGTCGCCTTATCGCCGCGCCGCGCAGGATTGGACTTGCGCAACCCGGGTGGCCTCCGTGAGGGTCATCGTCGGTGACCCTAGAGCATTTCCGGCCATCACTCTGGTCCACGCCTCCTCTCTACGCCAACTGTGCTGGGAGAACCACTGTCACTTACTAGCACTTCGTCTCACAGTTACTTGAATGTGATAAGTCCAACAGACAAAGGTTGTTTAAGCTTTCAGTCGTGTTCTGTAATTTCAAAACCACCGAGCAAGGTGGCGCAACGGTAACGCGTTCGTCTCGCATTCGGAAGGACCCGGGTTCGATCCTCGGCTGGCTCCGGCCATCCTGATTTCGATTTTCCATGATTTTCCGAAATCAATCCAGGCTGCATCACCTGATTTGTTAATAATATTAATTTGGTTTATTAAATGAAAGATTCGAAGAATAATTGGAAATGTTTCTTTATAAAAACATTATCATTTACTGTTAGCTGAGTATTATTGGATGAAATTGTTACCGGGAGTTATTTAATGCTTAATATTTGGTGAGATAAATATTTGATTTTTAAATTTAAATTAGCTTAATTATTTCATAATTACGCTTTTTTTTTAATACAATGTACGTAATGAAATGTAAAGTAATAAGCTACGTCCCTATTGAAATGGTTTCAACTAAATCCAACCAAATTTTTTATCATGAAGGAATTAAGAAAAATGCATCACAATAAGTGACACAGTCTCTTAACAAAGGCTATGGCCGACTCCTCTTCCAGCTGCTGTCATTGTAGCAAGTTGTACGTCACCTTCTCTGACTTCGCTGTCGGCGAGACGTAAAGCCCACTTACTTCACCTTCATTTGATAAGAGTTTACATATTTTTTTGAATTTCGTTAATGTAGGCATACAAATATCACTTAGTGATAGTGTAAAATCGCAAGAATATATCCTGTCACATTTTACTACACAGTGCAGCGGCCCGAACCCTCTATTATTGGAGCATGGTTTCGTAATTGTTTCAAGACGAGTCACAAATATTCAGTAGCGATGTATCGGAGTTATTATTGGCTCAGTCAGCTGAAGACACGTCAATAAGCATTAAAGGGACTCAGATATGGACATGTATATATCTCTGTCCATTTTGGCGCCAGCATGTCGGCTGGTGTGGCTTCCATTGCTTCGATAATGCCGTGACGCAGGTGTTGAACATCACGTATCGTCTCTGTGTACAACATGTTCTTTAGTGCGTCCCCAGGAAATATCTCAGGGGGTCATGTCTGGACTTCGCTGTGGCCAAAGGTTAGGTCAGTCCTGGAATGAAGCGCGTCCGTCTGCAAGGTCAGGACGTGCAAGCCTGACAACCTCTGATAAACACATTCCCCTACACAACTGTCCTGCGTACGATCCATGTAGCGGAACTCATATATCTCACTTACAAAATTTACTATAACCATTCAAACCCCGGAGTTATTTTATATACAACCTGTATCATGAAGGCGAAAACAGCCTAAATAAACAAATTCAGTGAAAATTTTAACACGGGTATAAATAACGCTGCAGGGACACAAAGTACCAAATGACCAGGCAGTAATTATTCACCGTAATTATCGGTAGGGAAAGTAATAATTCGCAAGTTCAGTGAACGACGTGTTATAATCCACTGTCCTATACATACTCGAGCCCGTCCATTCGTTCATTGTGTGTTGTCACAGTAAGTAGCAGCTAGTGGATAAATGTCCGGGGCTTGTGTATAAATAGGACAATGGATTCTACCACGCATGTCGTTAAACTCGAGAAATATTCCTTTCCCTAATTATCGGTGAAAGTCTGATAGAAGTTAACCAACAACGCAAACACTGCACGCGAGTACAGTGGTATGGTGTGTAGACAGGGATGATATCCAACACGCTCGCTAAATATCTCAGTTCTATTTAGAGGGTTAGTGGGAAATACGGTCAGAAATCTGGAAGGATAATCTACCGGGAGTTTTCCACGGAGTATAGTGTCGTGCTTCACGAAGTAAAATATAAAATATTGCTCAGCGGTACACAGAGCACCCATTTAGAAAATACACAACATTATTATAGACACTGGAAAATCGCGAAAATATATAACATAGTCTCCAATAAACTGTAGTATTTCAATCGTGACAAGTGTGAACAGTTTTCTGGCAAATCCCACACGTTCTGTGTTAAAACTGTACAGTTCTAATTGGGTCTGTTGAAGAGGGACACGGTGCTTCATTATAGACGATAGCCAATATAGGAGCAAAACCTTCAGTGTTATAATTAGTATGTTGGAGCCTAGCAAACAACCAACTTTTCCCGCGATTTACCAGTGTATTACTAAGAATAATGACTAAAAATTTCTGAACGTCTCAAAAATTAATTGTATTTTTACTATAAAAATTATAATGAATCGGTTTTGCATGTTCAGTACGGCCGTATTTAATTAACGGTAAAATTTAAAACACATTTTCACAAATTTTATAACCAATTAACTAGCAGAATTGACGCCCGTATTCCGTCATCCTGATCAACTCATACATACACTTACACGCGTCTTCTCCCTTCTTTAACGAAAAAATAAAAATAGTTTATGGTCTTTGTCGGTTTTGTCCTGACGAACTAACCAAGATAATTATTATTATTATTTTTTTTTTTTTTAACTGAGAGGTTGTAAGTAGAGACGGGAAAAATTCTCGGGTTCACTGACCAGTAGGCTAGTCTACAAGAATATATGTGAAATCGTGCGTACAACAGCTGTTTATGAGCTGCTCTCTGGCACAGTTATATGGGTCCGCAATTAGTTACATTATTACTATTGACTAAGCCACTTTCAGGAAGTGTCAAATAAGTTATCGTCCAATTCTAAAAGTGACAAGAACTTACAGTTGTTGGAATTCTAGCTTGTGGCTGAAATAAAACGCGCATTTTTCAGGTCTCCTGTTATGAGGCATGCATATATACACTTAATCAGGAGTTCACAAACCTTAAGAGGGCGTGGTACGAAATTCAACGCTGGAAGCATTAATCTATAACTGTAGGTTTCCTGAAGCCATTTTGCGAAAACTAAACAATAGCAATCCTAGACAATAGTTTCAGCCTACGTTTTAAACAAAATTGTTTTCAGTGTTACGAGCTTCTGAGGCACAATCTCTGAAGCTGGTACCTCGTGTATTTAACTGCGGCGCAAGATCTCATACGTAACGAATTAGAAATGTTGGATAGATATTTACTCATAAAGTTGGCAAATACCATTATGTAGGATTGTCATTGAGTATTTTATCCATATTGGCTTCGAAAAAAAAGCGTAGAAATCAATTGATGTTTTCAGCGTTTACTTATCTACCACGAACTCTTAAACATCACCTACCGAAAGTAACACCTAAGCGAACTCGGCTATTGTATAGTTTTGAGGAAGTCTGAATACCAAGATTCTTTAAGAGTCTATTCACTTATTTTGCAGTTTTTAATTGGTCATTCAAAGGATAGCAATTGTAGTGCGTGCTAGCTTGCCGTACGATGGGAATGATACTATTTTTATACCTCCTGTAATATTATATGACTATTTGCATTATCTCTCTCTCTCACACACACACACACACACATACAAACGTACACACTAACACGTCCAATACACAGTAAATTATAACTTCGTGACTATAGTAAAATAAAACCTCATAACATAGTATTTATGGACGTTAAGAACTTAATCATTATGTACAGTGCCACGTTTACGTCCGGGATGATAGCAGTGTTTTTTCCTTGAGTGATTTTCCTCCAAATTTTCATGCAAATAACGGCGCAATACTTAGACTCGCGCATTGCAAATTTCTCATCAGGTTTTTAATCTACTGTCCAGTTTATGTGCATAAAAGGAAACCAGGTTTGTTATAAACTGCAACTTGCCTCATTAAACATACGTTCCGCAGATGCAGAATTTCTACAGGCCTGTGTAAAAATATTGCTGTACATTAGAAGTTCGCTTCTAAAGTCAAGAGTCAATGACCACAGCTGAAGCGTTAAGGAGCAGGTATCGTACTGTTACTAAGTCGACGCACCAGCCGCGCCACAGAATACCTTCGCCTCTATATTCGTATACGAATATAGAGGCGAACGAAAATTCTTCATGTGTAGCGAACTAATGCCGAGCGAAAGGGCAATATGGACGTACTGAGACATACGAAGAGACCTGAAACACTCGCGTTTTCTTTTCGCCTCAAACTATAATTCCAGCAACTGTAAGTTCGTGCCACTTTCGCATTTGGCCCGTGACATATTTGACACTTGCTGTAAGTGGCTTAGCCAATAGTACAGAAGCAACTACATGCAGGCCCATATCACTGCGTCATCGAGCATCCAGTGAGCAGATAATGTCTGCTTGAGTACACACATGTTCTTGGAGTGACTACATACGTCAGCGAACACGCGAATTGTTCCCGTCTCTGTCGCTGCTTGAGTATGCATAGGAAAGTTGAGTCTAACATGCAGGTCATTGAATTCGTGAAAGTTTCCTGTCCCTAGTGATATCTGCTTAGGAATAGCTTTCAAAGTACGTTGCACGTATGTATAACTATTTCAGGAAGAGTGAGCGATAGTCACCATGTTGAATTTTTGTATTTTGTGTCATAACTTTTCTTCTGGCTAAATTCAACTGCAGAGTAGAACACATACTGATAGAATTTTAGACGCCGTAATATCTTTTTGTCACTACTTTTGTTACAGATCGAATTGCAGTTAGAAAATCCTTATTATTTTCTTATCTGAAATTCGATCCGTAACAACAGTAACTTAAAATAAAGATTTATTATGTGTAAAATCATATCAGTATGTATTCTACTCTGCAGTTAGGTTAAAGTCCCATGAATGTAGCCAGAAGAAAAGTTATGGCACACAATACACAAGTTCAAGATGGAAACTACCACGCACTCTTAAATCATATATTCTAGCGGCCGAAAATGGAGAAATTGGGTGTTTTGCGGTCCTTTTAAGGAATGTAAACGTTGGCGCATAATATTATAAATGTATGGGCGGGTACGATACAACGCGAACTTTAATACTACGTCATGAAATGATAGTGTCACCACAGAATGTGTCATAGAGACGAGTTGTTGGTAAGAAGACAGCACACTAGTTCAGTGACATGCGCCTAGAGGCCAGGGTGAGGGGTGATGTGCATGCTGTCTCGTCCTTACATATCCCGTACTTATGGGCCTCGAAGGCGCAAAATACGTCAACCCTGGCGTACACCTAGTGAAGTGTGTGTTAGTGTGCGCACGACGAAAATTCGTGACTGGCTACAAGCGACGCCGGCCGCCACACGTATTGTGATGTCGCCTTTAGCCCAAAACCGTTAAACGTGTGCGCAGTGTTTCCGCCATAACGTTTTTACTGTAATACTAATGTACCTATGTACCTTGACTCTAACATTCTATCAAACCTGGCACTGTAGCAAAGTCTAGTGTAGTTGTAGACCTCGATTTCGAACGAATCCGCGTGTGTGTCTATATATATATATATATATATATATATATATATATATATATATATATATATAGAGAGAGAGAGAGAGAGAGAGAGAGAGAGAGAGAGGAAATTTCGCGGAAATATTTTTGCAATACTTTGTTTAGTGCCTTACGTGCACACCTGCATCTCTGCTATGTGGTCAGTGATTGGATGCCGTAACACCCAGCGTGTGGACGTTAAACCCTCAGATCAAAGACATGATGTGTGGTAGTTATTCATGTACTGATTGGAACAGTCAAACAAATAACGACTCTGCACAAAAGTCTCTTCAAATAGCTATGATGTTGAGCTGCAGGTGTGTGCGTGTGGCACTGAAACAAAGTGGGGCAAAAAGTATTTTCACCAAAAATCCCCGTCCATATATATATATATATATATATATATATATATATATATATATATATATATATATGTACACACATACATATATGCACACACATATACATATATGCACACACATACATATATGCACACACATACATATATGCACACACATACATCTTGAGCCCAGTTCTCAAACGTGATGTAGAACTGATGTTCAGTGTTACCTTCTCCTTACCCCTTCCTTAAGGGTGTTCAAGCGCGATAAAATCATTATTTCATTTCTTTATGAATTAGTGTTAGTTTTGTAAACGATACGTGTGAGTACAGTTTTCTCTTACAAAACAATTTTAGCTCTCGTAGTTTTCTCATAATGGTGTGACAAAGTCAAAATTTGCTTGTTATGCTGACATGCAAATAGTGAAAACCAACTGACCTACTTGAATAAAATAATTTACTGTGATATTACATCCCATGAGCTATGCAATAAATAGAGCCACGATTTTATGGCGGAAAGATTTTTGCAACATTTGGTTCCAATGCGTCATGTGCACATCTGCAGATCTGCTACATCGTTTGTTATTGGATGATTTTACTCTCACTTGCCTTGGCAAATCACAGACGTAAGGAGTCACAATAATCTCATTATGACTGGTGCAGTCAAATGAGAGTTGTGTCTGAACAAAGACACGCTGTCAATAATCATGAAGCAGACCTGCCGATGTGCACAGGAGACACTGAAACAAAGTGGGGCAAAAATCTTTTCGCGACAAAATCGTGGCTCTATCAATAAAGTATTTAAAGGAACATATCGTAATATTTTGAAATTTAAAAAAAAAATCGCAAAAGTACAGGAAAAAAGATGAAAATTCAGCAATTCACGAGATTTTTTAAAAATATTTTATTACGTATCCCGTGGCATGTTATTTCACTGTGAATTATTTCACTTACGTAAGTCAATTAGTTTTCACTATTTGCATGGCAGCAGAACATGTAAATTTATACACACGCACACAAATTGCAGCCCGAGTCGTTTACTTTTACTATAGACATATACATATATCGTTAGAATTTATTGGTTTGTGGACATACGCCATCGCTCATGTTTTGTTGACCAAACTTGTGTTGAAAGACAAAGTGACAAAATACACAGAAAACGTAAGAAAAAACAATCCCAGAGGAACTTCGTCATTTATTTTGTCTTTTCTTACGTTTTATGTGATTTTGTGTGTTTTTTGTATTTTGTCACTTTGTCTTGCAATACAAGTTTGGTCAACAAGACATGAGCAGTGGCGTGTGTCCACAAATAAATTAATTCTAATTGTAAACTCCCACTGCAACAAACGTTTAAAAATCGTATACATGTATCGTTTAAAAAGTCATAAATTGTGTACTATAGTACATAGGTTCTAAAACTGCAGCAGAAAAAATTAATCCATTATGATATGTAGTTACAAAACTCAACGCATTCTAACCAACGAAGCTACGTACTGAATTCGAGAGTGTTTTTGCCGGCTATCATTATTTTACCCCTTGTTTTAGTACGCGTGATAAAACCAGAAAAGGAAACATATACATGTGTGTGTACGCTGGAAACCACTTTGAGATACCGTGCAAATATTTCACTCCTAGAACTAGGGCAAACTCGGAAATCCATTTCTCAAACAAGATTTTAACTTATCGTTCTCTTCCGACAACGAACGTCTTGCTGCTGGCGAAGTTACTTTTTATTCTCAACCACCAGGACTACGCCAATTTCCATCTTATAAGTCTCAGAGTACGTGGTAAGAATAAGAGCTGTATCACTGAGATGTTTCAGTGGCGAGCCAAGAATAGCTACTTGCGTTCTCGTTTACCTTCATATGTGTTGTACAGATACAACAAGGCTTGTATAGATCAACGAAACAACAAGACGTTAATGAACCAGACGTGCTAATGAATGTGGCCCAATTTATACTTGGCATGTATTTAGCAGCTGTTATTTTCAAACTTAATAAATTGTACACAACCAGATATAAGTGAGCATCTCTGTGAGGTATGGATTATCTCTTGGCCAGACTCTTACAGTTCTACATTATTCACCCACTGCCTGAAGGGAACACGAGGTAAAGTGTTTTGTTATGATCTTTAAAAGACCTGTGCGATGGGAGTGCATGACTGTATTTATTTGCTTGGACATACTCCATTGCGAAATAAATGACTGTCAAAAGAAAACTAAAAAAAAAAAAAAAGAAGACAAGAAAACATAAATAAGCAGAGTATGCTTTAGTCATCAGGATACATACACACCATGAAATTCCAAATCTGGAATCTGGTCAGATAAAACAAGGAACAAACTACTCTGCTTAGTTATGTTTTCTTGTCTTATTTTTATTTTTAGTTTTCTTTTGACAGTCATTTATTTCGCAATGGAGTATGTCCAAGTAAATAAATCCATTCAAAGTGTTTTGATTTACTATGTTATTGCTAAAAATGTTTCCGTGGCTATAAGATTTCAAAATATAGTTTGTAAAAAACTCTCTGGACCAAAGTTCTCATAGCGACAAGATTGAGAAATGACAGGTGACAAATAAATTGAAATTGAAGTGACAACCACGCAGTTGAATTGGTTAATTAATTTTCCATCTTCGACCATTTGTCAACAGAATTATAAATTATTAAATAAAATGATTGAACATGCAGTTTGTATACATTGTCATGTCGGAGTAAAAATTTAGACGTTCTCTTACTTTACGGAGGCTGTTAATTGAGGGCATGTACAGTATGCTAATGCTTGAAAAAAAACAGTTATTCATAAATTTAATTGTTGATCGTGAACATAACTTGATTAATTATATGCACTTTTATAGAACTTTTATTGTTATCACTCACTCATTTTAAAGCAAACAATGACTAGGGCCACGATTTTGTCGCGAAAAGATTTTTGCCCCACTTTGTTTCAGTGACTCACGTGCACATCAGCAGTTCTGTTTCAAGGTTATTGGCAGCGTGTCTATGTTCAGACACGTTTCTCATTTGACTGCACCAATCATAATAATATTATTGTGAGTCTGTACGTCTATAATTTGCCAAGGCCAGTGAGAGTAAAATCATCCAATCACAGAAGATGTAGCAGAGCTGCAGGTGTGCACATGACGCATCAAAACCAAATGTTGCAAAAATATTTTCGCCATAAAATTGTGGCTCTAACAATGACTTGTGCAAATAGGAATGAAATTAACAATTCGGTTAGGTGAAGTATATTTATCGAACGTACAATGTTTTTTGTATAGCAACAATCAGAAGATACCCAGGTTTTTGATGAAAATATGTTTATCAGCAGTTTGTTTCAGTGCCTTCACGTGTACAGCTGCATCTCTGGTTATCGCCTTTTACTGAATGTTTTAACTATCGCGTGGCTTGCGGTTCTGCCAACAAAACACAGATGTTTGCAGTAGCATAAATAGCGCTAACCTTGTTCTGATATGCACAATGAGATAACAGACTTCTCTACACATCCACAAAGAATAGTTGCAGATATGCACGTACGACATTAAAGCAACCATGTGCAAGAATATTTCCACCAATCCGAGGACCCTAGTAGCCTAATCAGTAAGGACCCGAAAAATTCGAGTCTTCTTTCAGCCACAAGCTAGAATCCCAGCAACTGTAAGTTCCTGCTACTTTCACAATTGGCCGTTGACTTATTTGGCACCACCTTGAAGTCGTTGAGCCAAGAATGACAGTGTAACTAAATGCGGGCATATTTAACAGTGTCAGCGAGCAGCCAATGAACAGCTGTTGTACACTTGAATGCACATATGTTCTTGGAGGCTAGCTTCAGGTCACCGAACCCGCGAATTTTTCCCGTATGTACTAATCAGGCAAAATAACAACATAGGTATGATTTTTATCTTGACAGAAAGTATTCAAGCTTTAAATGCTTTAGACTGTTACCTGCGAAATTCGCGTTATTTTTGGGACACTCTGTACTTTACTGCCAGAATGAAATCTGAGAATTTATTGTCCTCAGACTTTACAGGACGTGGGTCACACGAATCTTAAGAGAAGACCTCGCCTGGTATGTGGATGTATTGTAGCGTACCACGCGTATTATTTTTGCGCGAAACTGTTTAACTTATGCTTATTTTGTTTTCGTACGAAAAGAACACACACTCGACATTACACTTCCATAATTTTAAAAATACTGCACGCTTGTGAGAAACATTAATTTTCTGCAATCTTAATATGGCTATAAAGGACTTTTTTTAGACTGCTATATAACTCCGAAAATACCACTTGAATTTGTAAAGTGCAAGAAAAATGCATGCGTTGGTCTTTGCTTCATACTATCGAAAAATTAAATTTTAGGTTCACCACTCAAAGTCCTGGTGGAAGAAGACTACAAGGAAAACCTTGCACGCCAGTTTGACGCGCTGTGAATAGAGACGATGTGCTTCCCGTCGAGCATTGCACTTCGCTGTTCCCACGCGTCAAACGTGGAAGTTTGAAAACGGTACACGCACCTCTGATTGAACATACACATTCTCCGCGGCAAAGCCTGATATCGTCGGCCAACGGGAGACATCGAACGAACCTACGATCATTTGGAGTCTTAGTTTGTTGGCAAAAATTAAAATGAATATTTCACGATCCTAGGTACAGAAATGTAGAGGAATATTTCCCGAGTTCAATGATCTACATGTTAGAATGCACTATCCTGTATGTATACTCAAGCCCCGACCATTCGTCCATTAACAGCAACTCACTGGAACAACAGGGCAATGGAAGAGTACAATGATGGGCTTGTTAAGGCCATCCGGATTTCACGAACTTACTTTCCCGCAAGCTACATTTCAACAACTAACAGCTGGTGCTCTGTTTCTGGTAAATTGCCGTGTGTCTTCGTAACGCGATTAGTCTCATCTGACTGGGCCAATCATAAGGTTACTGCTACACCAAGCGTCTGTGATTTGTACGTAGACACTCAACAAGCGCAGCAGGTTTTATCAAACAGTCACTGTTTAAAATAAAGCCTTCTCGCGAAAATCAGGTAGGTGACCGTGACAATGGGCCATAAACTTTTTGCGAAAAGATTTTTACCTCAACTTGTTTCAGAGACTTTAATGCAAATCTATAGCTGTGCTTCATGGTTATTGGCAGCGTGTCTTTGTGAAGTGACGTCACTTATTTGACTGCGACAATCATAATAATGGTACTGCAACACCACATGTCTATGATTTGCGGGGAGAACCTCAAGACATGTGAGAGTAAAAACATCCATATCACTCTACCATGAACCAGAGCTGTAGGTGGAAGCGTAAGGCACTGATACAAACCGCGGCAAAATTATTTTCGCGGAAAGTTCATAGCCCTAACAATGGAATATTTTGTGGTAAGAAACCATCAGACGCAGCTTATAATTTGTAAGTTTTGCACGCGGGGCGGGATAACTAGTGTTCACAATAACGAGAATTCCCACTGTCGCATCAGTCGTGCTATTGTGAAGCCATCATGAGGCAACAACAGGAATTCACGTTGTGTGTTAAAGAGGAGTGGTCCATTACAACTCCCCTCTTCCCCTCACAGTTCCGAGGAAACATTAGGACAGAACAATCCGTGTTATCTCTCAGTCGGAAGTGGTTGTTGTAACACACGAGTACCGCTTCTCGCTGGAGGGAAAAGGCATGATGTTGGTTTGGGGGGGGGGGGGGGGGTTTAGACGGAAGTCACGCATGAGCAATGTTGCCAACTTAGTTGCTATACAAAGATATATGGTTGCTATTAATTACAGTTATTTGTTTACAAATAACAAATTACAATGCTAGTGGAAAATCTAGCCATTTAAGGGGCCTCCCAATACAGGTTGCATTTGTGTATGTGAGGCAAGAGCGATAAGGTTGCCGTTGATTGGCGTATGTATTGCATTATCGCCTCTCCGTGCAAGCCACTCAACTGGCGTGCAGTGCTTTACTATTATCCTTTTTCCTATGGGACTTTAAGCGGTGGTCACATTATTTTCATTTGTGGCGATCATATTTCAAAATCTAACACTTGACTCTATACGTTTGTTATTAGAATCCAGTTGTTATTTGTCTAGATATGGCAGTCTGGAAAAGCCATTTTTGGCCATTTTGAGTGGCCCGATAGTGACATTTCTAATAAACGTGCCGAAATTTTAAAACTATATTGACATAGCTTGAACTGTGTGTTCTATTCGTAGATATACAAATATAGTACGCCTTAAATAGTTTCGTCAAAAAAATAATAGTAGTAACTTGCTGCAACGCATTTGGAGCGCAGGTAGAGAGGCCCCTTAAAATATATCTCGTTAAATTCAATTTAAAGAGAATGCCTCCCGTCAGTGACGATTTTTAATAGTATTTGAACTTTTGCATGTAAAAGAAGTTAAGTAACGCAAATAGTAGCAGTTAATTTAATTACGTATAATATTTACCACGGTAAAGGCAAAACAAGCATAGCCCTTGTTGTTTAAAACATTGTTTTAGTTTATTATCACTCGTGTAAATTTGTGCGTCTAAATGTTCTTACACTGTTAGAAACACTGCCCGTTTGTCAAACAGCGCTGCGCTGTGCTGACATTTTTATCAGAAGCGGCTTCCTTGGCGGTCCGGCTCGCGTCACGCGGAAGTTAGCTAAGCACACTCGCAAGCCGTTACTGATTACTCGTTGTTTGCATACCGTCTACAGTTATGTTCCATGTCTTTCCGCCCTTCCTAGAAGCAGTAAACATTTCCTTCGAGCCAGACTTATAGCGGTAACTAATGACAGTATCTACTATGACTAGGGCTAGGAATATTTCGCGAGGTCAACGAGCAACATGTTGGAATCCATTATCCTGTGTATACCGAAGCCCTACCATTTGTCCATTACCTGCTACTCATTCAGACAGCAGACAATGAACGGATAGACGGGGCTTGAGTATGTATAGGACATTGGATTCTAGCATACACTTCACAGAACTCACGAATTTTTCCTAGCCCTACTTATTCAACAACGGCTTTCCGGCGCCAAGTACTGCTAATAACGAAAATAAATACATAAACCTATTGTTTTGATATTTCTGAAGAAAATGCCGAGGGAGAGAGCCGAGCATAAAATCAAAATTCAGTGTTCACAAACTCGTATTGTGAACACCCAATTATTTGTACGGTAGTAAATACTTAACTTAACACCCATGACTGAATAAAAAGTAAATTTAGTTAATAGTAGACATCTCAGCAGAAGAATATATATGTGAACCTCATCCAATCATATCTAACCGAAAGTACGTTTATGTTTACATTCAGCGAAAGATTAAAAGTGTATGAAAATATAAATTAAGCAGATATTTGTAGAGTGCTCACTTTATTCCGAACCAACTATACAGAGATATGTTTGAAGTATAACGTGCATGTCGGCTAACATTAGAGTTTATCTGAACCACTATAGCAATAACGTTTCGCATGCAATAACACAAACAAAAAATATTGTGTTAATTTCACTTACATAACCCGCTTAGTTAAGTTATAATGAATTGTGGCTAAGTAACTAGAATAGTTTATTTCTTTGTGGAAAAAAGTTAGGGACCCATGCGTAAATATTTTTGTTCTATGCTATTCTCTTGGGTTATATAGTTCATAAGATCGCTGCAAATAGTTGTTTCACATCGCTGACGTAATGCCGCTAGAAAAGCAGGGCTTTACTTTTCACAGACGTTATTTCTTTTGTCCCGCTCTTCACGAGTCGCCTCTTAATATGCACGGAGGAAACTTTTCAAGGGTATTGTCTCCGCCGTAAAGAAGCGCTAGCAGGTATAACTTTCTTAATTATTTCCCATAAAGCAGCCTCTGCGGTTGTCTTTTTACTGCTCATTATGAGCTCGCTCCACGCCTTCCGACGAGAAGTAATTTTCTCCGAAATATATTACGAGAAACACGGCAGTTATGAGCTTCCCTCTTCAAGAGCATATTACTGAGATCGTGCATGACGAGGAATTAGATCCTAAGAGTCGGTGGGTTTCAGAGACCTTCGGAAGTATTAGGCCAGACACGTGGGTAACAAGGTTGCATATATTGTATCCCAGTTAATACCGCGGTTAGTAGAACATTGTCTGTATGGAGCAGCGATTTTACGGAGAGAAAATGTTTGCATCATTGTTTGAATGTCTTATGCGCAAATCTGCAGTTCTGCCTCTTGGTCAGTGATTGGAAGTTTTAACTCTTCCCACTTGTCTTGGGTTTCTATCGGCAAATTACAGACATATGATATCACAATTGTCTTACTCTTGATTGGTGTAGTCAAATGAGAGACATGTCTGAACGAAGACACTCTGTCAATAACCATGGGTAGGGCTAGGAAATATTCGCGAGTTCAATGACCTGCATGCTAGAATCCAATGTCCTATACATACTCAAGCCCCGTCTATAGTTCATTGTCTGCTGTCTGAATGAGTAGCAGGTAATGGACAAATGGTAGGGCTTCGGTATATACAGGATAATGGATTATAGCATGTTGGTCGTTGAACTCGCGAAATATTCTTAGCCCTAATGGTCCATGAGGCACTGGAACAAAATGGTACAAAAATCGTGGCTCTAAATGTATACATGCATAGAATATCAATAATTAAACTATAAGCCCAGACATTTTTCGGTTAATTTGTGAAGTTTATTTTCGAACTGCTATGCATATAATATATAGAGATGATGGTTTATCGCGGGAAAACTTGACTGTTTGCTGGGTTTTAACGCACGTTCAGCTTACAAAAAGATTACCGGCTTTCGTTTGTACTAGGAACTGATGTCCTATTTTACTGAACCAATAAGAATCCCGCTATTGTAATATGTGATGCCAGTTATTGGTCGGGAGACAGCTACGTTGTGGCAGACGTACTTCAGACAATCATATATTACGCAAATAACTACAGCGTTTTCATGGGTATGGTGACACAAAACTTTTTCGCGATATACCATCATCTCTAATAATATACTTTCGTGATCGGGTTAATCTTTATTAAACTAACTGAGAACCAATAGCAACGCAGTATGATAGTACTCTTTTATCTCCCGCGCTACATTCTCAGATATGTATCTGTTCAATCCGAGTACCGTAAAGTGGGTATACTTTGCACCAGCATGGGTGACTTTGCACCACCAAAAATATTTTTTTCCTAGGTCATTTGGTGAAATAAAGACACATCACGACTGGGTATTTAAAAAATTATATTTTAATACCATTGAATACAATCACTTGTCGTTCAACTGTCATCATAGAACATGTATTTTTTGGTGGTGCAAAGTCACACGTGCTGGTGAAAAGTATACCGAGTTTACGATATACATTTTGTAAGACAGCGTATAATCTAGCTTGTAGGTTGTCGAAACCGCGAAATTCCCTGGCCTTTTGCTACAAGGCATACCAACCTACATACCTTCAAAAGGCCAAAGTTTGTTTGTTATTTTATAGATTAAATATTTATTTACGTTTTTTTATGTTTATTGATTTATTTTTTAAAATATAAATAACTTCCTGCCTTTCCGTTTCCCGTCGTTTGATACGATTCTAAAAACTAAACCGGGTCATTAGAATGTATTACAAGTAAAAATTATTAAGAATTAAGTGAGTTCGTACCTTATTAACTGCTCACTCAAGCTAATATAAACAACTGACTCACCCATTTATAACTTACTGTATTATTTCACTTTTTAACAGTATTTTAGCTGTACACTTAGTAGGATAATTTGAAAATTATTTACACACATCCCTTACTAACTGACCGAGCGTGGTGGCGCGACGGTAATACATTGGGCTCGCATTTGGGAGGACCCAGATTCGATCCCCGGCTCCGGCCGTCTTGATTTCTGTTTTCCATTGTTTCCCGAAATAGCTCCAGGCGGATAGTTGCATGGTAACTTAACAAAGGTCATGGTCGACTCCTCTCCCAGCTTCTGTCATTGTACCAAGTTGTGTGTCACCGTATATAATGACCTCGCTGTAGAGCCACGAATTTATGGCGAAAAGATTTTTGCACCATTTGGTTTTAATACCTTATATTCACATCCGCAACTCTGCTTCATGGTCAGTGATTGGACGTTTTAGCTGTCACTTGTCTTGAGGTTGTACTGGCAAATTACAGACCTATTGCTTCACATTAGCCTCATTGTTATTGGTGCAGTCAAATGAGGGACCTGTCTGAACAAAGACCCGCTGCCAATAGCCGTGAAGCAGAGCTACCGAGGTGCGCGCGAGACACTGAAGCAAAATGTTGCAAAAATATTTTCGCGACAAAATCGTGCTTCTACCTCGCTGTCAACCAGACGTGAAGCCCACTTACTTTACCATACTAACTTAGATTATTATTTCGCTATTTTTTTTATAGAATTGTTGCTCAGTCGTACAAGGTCCACCAAATAAATCTCCAAACGGACTGCAGCAGTAACACAGACGTGCATCAAGTTACTCTTGTATTAGCTTTACCACGATTGAATCCGCGGCATTTTCAGGTGTCTAAAGATTACATTTAACGTATTAGATCGTTCAATTTTGTGTGATTTTTTGTTCCGCAGCTAAAAGAACGTAATGCATATTACACACAATATACTTGTTTTATTCAGAATATCATTGTTTTGGGTGAAATGGCTTATGTTTTGAACGAAAACAATGCGCTCATGGGCATTAAATTCGTCTATTCAGCACTTTGGCTATTAAGGCCTTTAGTTTTGCAGTGATTCCGAAGATAATTTTTTAACGCAAATTAATGCACATATCAACAACTCAGTATTACCGTTTAAAGATTTATATATCATCGTTTGTATGTGAATTATTCTGTTTCAATAGACCAAACGAATTTTTAGATTTTTGCACTTGAATTATCACATATTTTGTGGTCAAAATAAGCCAAAATGAAGCAAAATAAATTTTTGCTAGTAAACGGTACATTATTTTTAAAAACGCTCTGGTATAATTGTGTATCGTATGACTGTTAACAGTCTCAAATTTTTTCAAAGCATTTGGTTAAAAAATATTTGAGTTATTTGCAATTGTTTGGAAAAAAAGAAATGAAAGACTATGGCCGTAGCGTCTCATAATTCTCACGATTCGTTGAAAATATATGAAAGTCGACGTTTAATATTTCGCTATTTCACATATTTGTTTGTCACAACAAATGCAGTAGAATATACGAAGATGATTTGTATGAGAGCAATACGTGTTAAATAGTAAAATAATTCTTGGGATAGTAGAGAAGTGTTGAGAGAAACCGGGTTTGCCCAAGTTACATTGATTTTAAAGGGGATATATTCTAGTGACTCGCGTATCGTTTAAGAAGTAATTCTAGATTTTGATGAAAAAAAACCTCTGCGCCAGCTTGTTACGATACATTACGTGCTTTTCTGAAACTCTGCTTCTTAACCGGTGATTGGATGTTTCAAAACTATCACGTGTACACGTAAGGCATGGGCATCAGTTCGTGCAACAATCTTTTCACCCAAAGTCTAGCTTCGTAACTATTATTAACTTCTGGAACCAGCGTATCATAAATATCATACAAAGGCTGAACGTTTGTGAAAATAGTTTGGAACCTGTAACTTTGGAATTTAATACAAGTAGGGAAAGGAAATTGCCTTTAGTTCAATGATCTACGTGTTAGAATACATAGCGTTATGTATACTCAAGGTCCGTCCATTCGTTCATTGTCTGCTGTTGTAATGAGAAGCAGCTTGAGAACAAATTGTTGTGGCTTGACAGTGGATTATATAAACAAGTCATGGAACTCGCGAAATTATACTTTCCTTACCTAAACGTTATTATTATTTCAACCAAATTTGGCAACATGTTGGTGTAGTGACGAGATCACGCACGCCTCTTCACGGCGATTCGGGTTTGATTACCGGAGGAGTCAATACCTACTTTGACGTGTGGAAAACATATGGGATGTTGTCAATGTCATCAGGTTTTCTCGAGGTACACTGGAAGAATAATTCTGTAGGAAGTCTTCCCTGTAAAATGTTTTTGATATAAACACAAAGTAATTTTTTGATGGCCACAATACGTTAGTGGAGAGAGCAAAATGTTCTTTGGTTACCACAAAATAAATTTTGCAGGATGGCCAACAAAATGTTTTAGCTACTATATATATATATTTTTGTTTTTGTTTTTGTGTAATCTTCGAGGATTCTCCCTCCCTGTAGTATGCCATTGATTTATACTCGCATTACTTCATCCTCGCCAGCGTTCAACACGTGGCGTTTGTGTACTGCGCAAAATACATACACTCGATTTCCTATACATGAGATTTACTTCCGCGTTCGGGTCACTGTTTACTGAACTTGCACTTGTTGTCTCTCAACAAGAACCTGCATGATAACACTCACTGACTCCCAAGTTACACTGTCACATGTACAACTGGCAACTCACTGGAGCAGCGCTAATGAACAAGTAGCTGAGAATAGAGTGCATATAGCCAACTAAATGTGCAGTGCCTGATTAAGAGCGTTGCCTACACGTCAAATGCACTGTAACGTAGAGGTGAATACGATTTAACGGAACTAATACTCATGCGCTTATTGTGTCGATGTACGAAAGGAAATGTACTTCGGACATCGACGTAATGTCATTGTTAGGACAACGCGCTTTTTAATAACAAGATTAAAAATCACTCCAAAATAGTTAATAACTACTTTAAGAACCCTATACAGTTGGAGCAGAAACATTTTTGTAACATGTTAGGAGAAAATGTTAATTTATTTAGTTATTTTTATGTTCGAAAAAAATCCCGCATAAAACAATGCTTTTGTACTTTTTTTCTAGTCATCATGCTTAGAAATATTGTACCGAAGCATCCCAAAATGGCTAAACACAGCCTTGTCATACTGCTGTCGGGTAAAAAAAATTACCAGCCGAAATCGTAAAACTAAAACAGAGAAACAGGTGCTGAACTTAAGAGTTAGTGGACGCTTTTTTACTTTTTTTTATCGAGGCACGGAAACGGGGAAGTCTGTAAGTCGAATATAACACGTCCGTCAAGCAACTCATCGCCTCTAGGCGCGGAGGACTACACTAGCGCACAGTTTTTTCGTAGAAACCGTTTTTTTTATGGGTCTTCAAGTGGTGACCCTGTTATTTTGTTTGTGAAAGGTACGTGGTAAAGTCCAATGCAGGTTTCTATGATTTGGTTTCCCGATTACGGTTCATATTTTCTCAGCTACAGCAACGTGAAAAATGTAATTTTTAGCACTTCTGAGGAGCTTGCGAATCATGTTTTTAACTAGCGGACGGCGTTTTTAAAACCATTGGGTCACAGTTTGAAGTGTGTCTTCTTTTCGTAGATAGACATTTTTAGTAGTAATACAAGAAAAAAAATACTTTCCGTACCTCGGTGCAGCACGGCTCCCGCGTTCGGTCCACTC
Source organism: Medauroidea extradentata (assembly GCA_003012365.1). Taxonomy (NCBI): domain Eukaryota; kingdom Metazoa; phylum Arthropoda; class Insecta; order Phasmatodea; family Phasmatidae; genus Medauroidea; species Medauroidea extradentata. The sequence continues at coordinate 77,171 of PNEQ01107225.1, read as the reverse complement.
ACTCTAAACTACGCACTTTCCGTAAATAAGAAGTAGGGTCACCAGTTTAAGTCCCATAACGAAAACACCAACGAAGAAAACACTGCGCGCTGTTTTGGCGCGCCGCGCATAAAGGCGACACGATTGTTGAATCACCATTCAGTCTAGTTCTTATCGCCTGTTCACACACTAAACAATAATACAGACGTAAAATGACTTGGCGGCTCGTTTGATGAGGGTGAACTCTAAAGCTTATTGTTTCCCCTAGACGGTTGATACTAGCCTCTTGTATGTTTGGCTCCTGCAAGTTACAGTTAGTTTCCTACTGGCCGGCTGTCGGTTAGCAGGGCAGCTGCCTTACGCTGATTGGCGGTAGGCGTATCCGCCATGTTGCTGGCCAGGGAAGACATTTTGCTGGCGTGTGTGACCGAGTTCGTCGTCCTACCGGCCATTTCACTTCTGTATTCCTAAATATTCTGTGGCCTGGTTGTTTCCGTACCTCAGACGTGACATATAGCCTCTCATGTACCTTAAGAGTGCGTGATAGATAAACAAACGCTGAAAACACCAATTTATTTCTACACTTTTTTCGATACCAGTATGGATAAAATACTCAATGACAATCCTAGATAATGGTATCTGTATCTGCCAACTTTATGAGAATTACTAATTCGTTACGCGTGATCTCTTGCACCGCGGTTAAAAACACGAGGTTCCGGCGTCAGAGATTGTCCCTCAGAAGTTCGTAACACTGGAAACAATTTTGTTTAAAACGTTGGCTAAAACTTTTGTCTAGGATTGCTATTGTTTAATTTTCGCAGATTGGCTGCAAGAAGCCTACAGTTATAGATTAATGCTTGTATCGTTGAATTATGTATCACGCCCCCTTAAGGCTGCCACACTTCAAAATATACTGACCGGATGTGTATGAAACTCAGATAGAAATGTACACCGAACTTTGCTACAGACTTTACAGTAATACAATTAAATGCTTTAAGTCATGACTGGATACGCAGGAATCTTGCACACTAGTTCATTACTTGGCTCGTTGCGGCGACGTGGCATTTGATAATCTCTTAAAAGTCGCCCTTATAGCCCTGTAACTTCTGCCCCTCTAACAGTAGGTAAGCTTACTTTCCACCTGAAACAAGAACTGTTTTGTATCGTGTCACACATGTGGCCATAATTCCCCAATCAACTGCTAAACGTCGTCTCGATATGTTAATCTGATAAAATAACACATATAATCTATACTTGTTTGTTTTAGATAGTACATCACACCGGTTAGACACCAGTTTTGTGCAACCATTTGTTTTTACTTAAAATCATACCATCTTGACTCGTTGAACAGAAAGACAGAAGCTTTTAACTGGCACCGTTTAAGAGGATCATCTAAAGAAGAATATTACGACAGCACTGAGCTTCAATTTCGTGCCCTCGCATACAGGTTGTATTATTCAGACTGTACCAGTGTCACTCACATAGATTCATCGTTGCTGCTTTCAGCGAGAAAAATACATGAGGCGAAATGTGCTTAACGCATAGCTAAGTATATGTAAGAGGAGTAAAGGGAGAAATATTTGAAAATACTGCCGTGCAGTAGCTCAAGTGAAGAGCTGTACGGTCTAGTTGAATGACAATTGACGTAAATAACACATGAACCGTGCTACCCTGTTTATACTAATTTTGCGATCATAAATTTTAAAACCATAATAAGTACAGTCTTCAAAAAATTAGCCGACATGGTTATACCCATTTTAAACAAAACTGACATTTAGTCTTTAAAAATTATTCCACCTGAAAAATTTTAATCAATTTTTGTATTTGTACGAGACTTTGTTTTATAGACATACGTCGTTAATATTTTTCACAGTAATGAAAAATTTCTACCTTCCATAGTTTTTGTATAATGGCACGAAAAGTCAAAATTTGCGTAAAACGGTTTTTAACAAGAAACTAAAGGCATCTGACATACAGAAATAAAAAAATCGCCACTGAAGAACAGTATCGCAGGCTACGTCTAGACATTAATACAAAAAACAACATTAAATATTCTTTGTATTTTCTATATATTTCTGAATTTTACTTTTAAAAAAAATGTCAACTATGTGTATTTTATTTAACAAAAAAATTTCAACACAATGTTTTATACATGCCAAGTTATAGCCAGCAACATTGTTGTGCAATGGGAATTATTTCGTTTCTGTTAGTCAACTGGTTTTCATTGCTCGTATATAACCGTTTAATGCAAATTTTGGCTTTTATTTGCCACTGTACAAAAACTATGAAAGCTAAAAAAATTTCGTTTCTGTGAAGAATTGTCACAACATATGTCTACAAAACAAACAATATTTCGTACATATACAAAATTATTACAATAGTAAAACATTTGTGTTAAAGCATTTGGCAGGTGCGTGAGACACGTCCGGCTACCTCGCCTGAATGTGCTCTTCCTTGTGGCTGTATGTGTAGCATGTCTCAGTCCCTGTGTCGCAACTGTAGCTTCACCTCAGACAGTAGCGTGGTGTCACGTGACTTGCCTGCAATACACTCGCCACAAGTACAGAGGCCAGCACACACAATAGTAGCGCTTGTCTCTGGGAAGAACTCTGGCTTGGGTGAAACTAATATTGATTGCTGAGGGCAGCTGGGCGTGTACTGTGCCGGGTTTATGCGTCCCCAGGGGCGTCATTTAGGAGGTGGGCAGGGGGGGCATAAGGGGGGGGGGGCAAATGCCCCCTGGATTTAGAATTCTAAATGTGTAAAACATATTTTTTTTTGTATTTTGTTACTTAAATAATGCTAACTTAAGCACATAAAACTGAAGTTTAATTGTAAAAGTTTCTAATTTATACATGCTAAATTAATAAAAAAGATGCAACAAGGTCACTGTCGCCGGGGAAAAAAATTTGCCCCCCCCCCCCCTCTTCTCCAAAAAAAACCTGAAATGGCGCACCTGTGCGTCCCTAGTTATTAAATTAGCAACATTTCAGTATTATTTGTTTATTATAATTTCTCAAAGAATAATAAACCTACGCCAGTACAACTTTTTTGAAGCAAAGACAAAAACCGTATATGAGTTTCTATAGTCCAAGTTTTGATTTTGAAATATCAGTACGATTATAAACAAAGTCGGGATTTCAACGAAATATTGTAATATAGCGCATTTTATTTCTAATATACATTCCTATACTAAACAGACTATTTAGCTATAGTAACTTAGATGCGTCCTTTGTGAATACATATCTGTATTAAAACCCTTTAGTAACTTATTTCTTTGTGAGAAAATCGATTAAAATCGACTCGTATTTTCGTCATTTCTGTCCCTTTTTCTCTTCTACACTCACAAATTCTCCCCTCAGGACAATGTCACCCCATGGTTTCTGCCCTTCAGCGTGTCTTCTCTAACAAGAACACACCCAGCTGTGGCTCCAAGTGTACGTCCGTCAGCCATTTGCTCATGTCTAGGTTTGTGTAGGGAGGCTCCTTAAGTTATAACAAGAGCCATTTTTTTTCCTAAAATAATTTTGCAACAATTGTTTCCAGTGTTTCAACGCCTCGCGTGCACAACTGCAGATCTGATTCGCGGTCTGTGATTGGACGTCATAAACTATCATTATCGCTTTGGGGATCTGCCAGCGAATCGCAGACGTGTAGTGTCACAATAACATTGTTGTGATATGCATAAACAAATGAGAGACGAATCAGCTAAAGACAATTAGCCAATAACCATGAAGCAAAGCTGCAGATGTGCACGAAAGGCACTGAAACAAACTGGTGCAAATTATTTTCGTAAAAAAAAACAGTGGCTGATGTTGAAATCCCTTCTCTCTCCCTCCATCATCATCCTCACCTAGTCGCGCCTTAGGCGTTCCCCTTGAGGTTCAAACCAGTCCCCGAGCACAGAACATCAAGGAATACAGAAGGAAGTATTCAGTGTAGGATGACATACTCAGCCACACAAGCCAGCAAGATGGTTTCGCTGACCAGCAACACGGCGGTGACTCCTATCGCCAATCAGCGTAAGGCGGCTGCCCTGCTCGCCGACTGCCAGGCCAATAGGAAACCTGACGTAACTTACAGGAGCCAAACATACACGGGGCTGGTATCAACAACCTCGGGCAACCAATAAGCGGTGAAGATCGCCCGTAACAAATGAACCATCACGTCATTTCACATCTGTATTATTATTTAATATATGTTAGCTAGGGCTAGAAAATATTCGCGAGTTCAATGGAATCCAATATCCTATACATACTCAAGCCCCGTCTATTCATTGCCTGCTGTCTGAATGAGTAGTAGGTAATGGACAAATGGTAGGGCTTCGGTATACACAGGATAATGGTTTCTAGCATGTTGGTAGTCGAACTCGCGAAATATTCCTATCCCTAGTGATAGCGTGGTGGAGCCCAGTTTGGTCTTGACAAAATGGAAACTGGCTTCCGATATGAACAGTAGGTTATGAAATTACAACAAGTACTCTAGTGACTACATACCTGTTAATTTAAGCCTTGCGGTCAAATGTACCTTAAAATGACATGATACATGCTTGGCACAAAACGTATTAGCGAAATGTTTATGGTCTCTGTTACTTAATATTGACTGGCTGCTCCGGTAATGGATATGTGTAAACCAGTGGCGTGTGGTGAAGGTGTAGCAAGGTATGCTGAGTTTGTTCTCAACTGTACATATTTACTACCTAGTGTATGCTTCAGCCTCTCATATGCAGTTGTTTAGCAGACGTCGCGCCATGTGTATATGTGCCTCGCAGCTAACTAATGTGTGGCAGTATAACGTTATGTCAGACCCTGTTGTAGTTGTTACTGGTTCGTGATACAAGCACAGAGATTGTACAGTACTGATCTAGCACCAGCTTATCTTGCAACTGCTCACAACACGCCACTGGTGTAAGAGTAATGAACAAATTGGATTTCTTCTCTGTAACTTCTTTGAGTGAGTTACTTGTAGTTCCCAGTACATTGAATTATTTTAATTTTCTTAGCCTGGGAAATGTAGAATTAGAAACACAGCCAAGGAGTTAATTAAATGTATAAAACTTTGTTCTTATAGTTCATGTCATTTTTCAAACATTGCGTAACTCGCTTTTTTCCTCTTCATCCACCCACCAGTCCTTCCTCCTGCCATTCTCCTCTTCACAGTTCACTCCAAGGGTTGTGAATTTTTACCCTATGAAGTTAATTAATTTTGACGTGGAAGTTAGAAAACTAAACTACAAGTTACAGGCAACATTTTCTCTACAGGGTATTGTTTCTAGAAACACTCAATTTGCAGAGTAACCGACCATAACCTGCGTGTTTTTTGTTTTTATTAGTTATTTTTACAATGTGTGTGATATTCTGTGAACTGACAAAACCAAGCATAGAACTCTTACGAAAAAAAAAAAAACAGTGATGAATATTAAGCATTGCTTTTCCTATTGTGCGATGATTTGGACCGTTGAATCTTATCGGAAAAATGTCTGTAGCATATAGCTAATTTCTTCGGTTGGTAATGAGTGAGTGAGATTTTGGTCAGCGCTTAGCATCGAGGTCTTTTACGCTCGTGAGGGGTGACATGAGGTGAGTATGGAGCAGCACTGGAATGAAGAGACGGGGGGTGTTGGGTACTCTGGAGAACCCCGAGAAAACCCACCGACCAACGGCATTGTCCGGCACGATTCCCACATGCGTAAATCCGGGGACCGACCCCGTCGGGAATCGAACACGGGTCGCCTTGGTGTGAGGCGAGAGGTCTGACCCTTCGGTTGGTAATAAATAGCAGCCAAAAATTAAGAGAAACCCCTAACACTCTTAAAAGAAATATTGTACTTTAACGAAGCTAGTAGCCTAGGTTATTATATGTAATACTTCTAATGTTGTTCTTGTAAATAATACAAAGTATTGTATGTAGCATGACAAGGTATAGTTTCGTATTTGTACTTGCAGTAGGTAGAATTTATATATATTAGTTGTTAATTTTGTCCTCATCACAAAGAACTTATTTGGAAAATAACAGTTTTACGAATATTTTACATGTAATTATTTAAGTAAAAATAAATAAGTGGCCGTACAGAGAATCAACAGAGCTTACATCCTTCATATTGCTAACCGTGCACTTTACAATTTTATACCATATCAATTTGCATGCTAACCGCGTTTATACTTGTACACATTCAATTATTAAATTTTCGTTATAATATAAAAAGTCATTTTTATGAGTATTCTCTTCACTCAAGCAAAATATACACCATTGTAAAACTTTTCTCGGTGATCTGCAAAGTTTGGTTTTTCTAATTATTTTGACAAAGTAAGTCCTAGTTACTTTACAAGTTAATAATTTGGCAAGGGATTCTTTTCTATGAAGGTTTGTACATTTGTAATAAATTCCTAGTTAGTGACACAACTTTAAGTGCAAATATTTATTAAATTTTGCTACGTCATAAAATTTTAATAACCTAAAACAGACGAATTAATTATGTTACTTTGTGATATCTTCTGTCTGGAGTTCTGATTACATAGAAGCGAATGGATACTAAACTACACCGTTAGCATGTTTAAAAAATTTTGCTTAGCAGGCAAATCTATTAGTCGGTAAGTACTTATCTTCAGTTAGCGAGTGATCATTCGTTTGTAAGTTTTAAATATCATTTAAGTAGCTTTATCACACAAAAAGAGCATAAATTTGCTGCTAATTAATTTGGTGATACACAGTAGCAAAGCTTGGTCGTATTTTAAAGGAGGTGGTAGTAAATCCAGATATATATATATATATATATATATATATATATATATATATATATATATATATATATATATATATATAGGATACTTTGCATTAACATGCGTGATGAAATAGAGCAGTAGAGTATAGTAATATTTTACTCAAGTCGTGTGAAAGGACAATTCGTTCCTCACATCTGGCGCGCCAATAGGAGTCACAGACTAAGTAGTAATACTAATACATATGTGAAATGACGTGACGGTTCATTTGATACGGGCGAACCTCGCGGCTTATTGGCTGCCCGAGGCCCCGTGTGTCTTTGGCTCCTGCATGTTACGGCAGGTTTCCTATTGGCCTGGCTGCCAGCTAGCAGTGTACTTGCCTTACACTGATTGGCAGTAGGTATTTTCGCCAATTTTTTGGCCAGCGAAGCCATTTTGCTGGAGTGTGTGACTGAGTTCGCAATCCTACCGGTTATTTCACTTCTGTATTCCTAGGTATTCTGCGTAGCAGTAGAGTGTTCCTGTTCCTACCATTACAATGGTCACACAGATAACTCAGACTCGTGTATAGTCACGTGGGCGCGGTGGCCGAATGGTCAGAGCATTCGCCTGTCTCACCAAGGTGATCCGGGTTTGATTCCCAGCGGGGTCGGTCTCTGGATTTTCGCATGTGGTAATCGTCCCGGACGATGCCGTTGGTCGGCGGTTTTTCTCGGGGATCTCCCGTTTCCCCTACCCTTTCATTTCGGTCCTACCTCATACTCACCTCATGTCACCCCTCACCAGCGCTAAATATCTTGTTGTTAAACGCTGAACAAAATCTCTCACTCTCTAACTTGTGTATAGTCATAGCCGAATACCTAGAGACACTGGTAAGTCGCGGGAAATGTTGACTATTTACTAGGCTCCACTGAATGTTTTGTATGGACATAGGCTATAGTTTATATGAAGCATTGTTTCTGTCTTCAACAAACCCAGTTAGAATTATACAGCTTGAACACACAGCGTGTGTGATTCGCCAGAAAACTGTTCACACGTGTCACAGTTAATATACTATCTTAAACATTTGCGAAATTTTCCAGTGTCTCTACGAGTACCGCTTCTCTTGTAACACATTTAAGCTTCGTCACTGGTGAGAGAACAGAAAGTGTATAGAGCGACTGTTATTTGAAGAAATAAATTTTGTACAAACTTGTCGCAGTGCCTTATGCGCACACCTACAGCTCTGCTTCGCGGTCGGTGAGTGCATGTACAAAATCTGAGCGTAACGAGTTTCTACCTGCAAATTACAGACGTGTGTTGTTGCTGAAACCACACTGCGATTGGCACAGTCAAATGAGATACGTCACTTCACAAAGACACGCTGCCAATAACCGTGAAGCATAGCTGCTTATTTACGTGTATGGTATAGAAATAGTAGGTGCAAATTTATTTTTACCAAAAAATCACCGGCTCTAAATATGTAGTAAAGATGCACGTGTCAGTGGTGTGTGACGTATGAAAGTATGTGACCAGGTGCGCATGTGTTTAAAGACAGTACGTAGTTCCAGGTTACTTCCTGGTTCACTTATAGACTTTTTAAACCTTGGTCTTGAGCTGATGTCATATACACAACGGAGTAACTCTCAACTCGCCCACAAATGGCCGACTTATGTTAATATTGTTCCGGATAATGTGCAACCTGTAGACATTGCCTTAAATGAATTTCGGCGTTTGCCACTTTTTACCTCTTACATTTTTTCATGACGACATGACCTATAAACTTACCCGTTTCAAAAACTCTCAAAAATAATAAAACTTTCACCGAACCGAGATAATATTTCGAAGGTTAGTGAAAGTTGAAACATAGCCCGTGGAAATATTTTCCAATTGAAACATAAAAATGGAGAACATATTTCCTCATTTAAGTTCAAATACCAAATTATTTTATCGCACAAAACTGAATGATGTGTCAATGATTTTAATACTGGTGAAAATTCGAATTTGACGTTAAAGTAGAAACAAAATAATCTTACTATACATTTTTTTCAATTAAACCAATTATGAGAAATAATTTATGTAAGAAAAATTTATTCCGTACACAAATTTAAAACATCGCATATTTGCTGAAAAGAGGCTTAGGTTCTTACAAATTAGGAGTTTCTATTTGTAGGAACACTGGAAAATAGCGAAAATATTTCAAGTCAACTTATTGACCAACAAACTGTAGTATATTTACTCTTTCTACTATTGGCTGATGCAATTTGTGATACGTGTGAACAGTTTTGGGAGAAATCACCCGCGTCCTGTAACTAATTTATTTGTTAGGTCAAGTGTTTCAATCGTATAATGTACTGGTGTGTATTTTACGTGTAGCGAGGTTGTTTTTTGCAACCGGTGTATAACATCAAGTGATCACAAACCAAATGAGTAGGACCTTATTCGAATCAGGTGAATCACTAAGAAGATATTCTCTGCACTGGACACAGACTAACTCACTACGGACAATTCTGGACATAAGTTACCATCACTTGCAACGTGCCCATTTTCGTGAACAAGGTGACTGAATGGGTTAAGGCTGTACATATCTAACTGATCCTGTTGAAGAAAGATAGGATCCTTTGAATTAACGCTAGTTTATGTCGATACAAAACCTTCAGTGTTGTACACAGTACGTTGGAGTCTAGCAAACAATCAAGTTTTCCCGCGTTCCTCCAGTGTCTGGTTCTATGGGTTACCACTTGCTGCGCACTGAATATGTTACGTCATGTTTCGCTGCTATTTTTAATGAAAATTATTATTAGTTCTGGTGATTGAGTGTGGTAATGAATAGGACTGTAAGTTCTTTTCCCGGGTAGCATGTAGTTTGCTGTCCTATCCTGACGGACCATTGTTGTACCAGCTTTGTCGGTATGACTCTTAATGACTTTACGTCCACTAATCCTCACATCGAAGGTCACGTAAGCGACGGCATCGTCAGCTGACTACCCAGCGAATTGCAACATTTTTCAATTACTTGCTTTATTTTTAAATAATACCCGTACACGTCCCGGCCTTCTGAACTCCACAGTTCGATGATGTCCCTACTCAACTAAACGGATGCCCGACGATGGCACTCCGGCCCGCAGTTCCTCGTGGCTGAAATGCTTCTGCCCTTAAAAACCGTTACCGAAGTCCCACTTGCCTCCCAATTGGCGCCAAAATCACCCCCGTTTGCTCTGTAAGCTTTGGTTTTGTTAGGCCAATCAGGAGCCAGCTTCCAAGAGATGACCCCGCCCTTCGAGTACAGCAAGTCCTTGTTAGAGCCGTATTTATTATAAATTATTAAATTTTTTCGGCTACATAAATGTTTTTCTCTTTGTTCAAATTCCTTATATCTTAATTAATAATTAACTACTTTACATTTACATCTTAAAAGCTACTGGCCGGCTTCTCTCCCCCGACAAACAGTTAGGGTGGTACCTAGAGTGTGGGTGGTAGGAGGCCCAGACGCTTGCCATGCATCTGCTCTCTAGTTTCCATAAAGACACGATATCTACATTTCTGCTTTTTTATACATAATCTGATACATTAATCAAGGCTTCATAAAAGCAATTTTTTTGTCATCCTGACGTGATGGCGAGAAGAAAGAGTGGTCGCAAGACATAGTTATGAGTAAATATGGAATTTACGACAGTTGAGTGACACTTGTGCTATTAAATACAATTAATTGCGACGGCGACCATATGGCGTGTCACAAACACCCGCACACACTGCAACCACTCTCCAGACGCAACTACTATGTCATATAGTCTCTGTTATTTGATTAATAATGTGCGCGAAGCCACCTAGGGAACCTTTGCAACAACGCAGGAAAGATAATTTTTTTTTATTTCAAAGAAAGCCACCAATGAAAAAGTTACGTTGGTTCAAATATGTAAAAACACTACGAATAACATTGAAACAAAATTTAAGAGTCATTTACTTCAAAACTAAATACTTCAGAAACGTATTTCAGACGTTGTACACTTCACGTGCTGTCAGTACTATGTACTATCAGTTTACCACAGCCCGTGGGAGGATTTAGGATCAGCGCGGGAGGATGTTCATGTACTGCACCCTTAGCTTCCAAAGTTGGCAGCAATAATTTTAATATCGTTATTTACAAACGTGCAGTTTTCTTTTAACGCCATTGGCAACGTATTGCATCCATAGGTAAGAATCCCACGGAACGCGTCATTAGTAGGATATTTCAAATTTCGCGTTACATTATTGACAGCAAACTGAACTCCCAATTCATACTGTGACGTCACATTCTGCTAGTCACTGAAAGATCTGTATGCCCCTACGCCTAAATTTGATGAATTTTTTCAACCAGTGCCTTTATGTAACGTGTAAACTCCCAACAGTATTATAATCCTGTAATACAAGGATGCGAGGGCATGACCCAGTTACGATAACGGAGAGTATTTTGGTGAGTATATGTTTGATAATTGTAGCCGTTCACCACTGATAACCCGATAGTAGACTGTCTTAAGTCATTGGGAAAGAATATTGGTTTCCATCTTTAATAATTTCAGAAATCCAATTTCTGTGAAAAAAAAAAAAACAACAAACTTAGCAACACAGCAGATGAAAACTACTGTTCGATGTTCGAGCGACGAACAAGCCGACGCCGCATCATATCCAAGATGGCTGCCGAAAATGCCGTTGGGGTTTTGAAGAATTTGGGGGGGGGGGTGAGTTGATATTGGGGGAGTGTGTGTAGCGAAAGATAAACAGTTCCTCAGTTCGCTAACCTCCTTTCTCTGGTAGGGCGTTATCTCCTGGTAGGCTGGATGAAGGTTGTGGGCCGGGAAGGGATGTGATGAGGGGGTTTGTTTGGAAGAGTTAAGGGATAGGGGAAGGAAGGGTAGTATGAGCGAAGTTGCCAAAGCGCGGAAGGGCATTTTGCGGGCGCCGAACCGAGATAATGGCGCCCATAAACGACTCGCTCGCGCCAAGTTGCAGACCGCGGTGCGGGGTCGTCACAAAGTTGCCTAGTCGGCGAACATCCACAGAGGAACTGAGATAAAAAAAAAAACCTTCCATCGCGGGAGAAAGTTTTAAACGAGAGCTAATTACAGTTGATCAGAGTAATAATGTGGCGCCCAGGATGTGGCTCGCCCGCCAGAAGTCGAGGGCCATATTTGTCGTTTTCATGTCCTCTTTGGCGCGGTATGTTAATTGAAACTGCTTCGCGGCAGGACAGCGCGGAAAAAGGAAGATCACAGGACATTGAAAGGAGAGTCAGAGTGTGAGAGGATAGGGGGGCCCTAGTTTAATGAAAGTCTTTGTGAGGTCACTCGGTTTATTGCTAGGAGGGTCGTGTGTGTATTAGTGCACGCCCCACGGGACTCGTGTGCCCTCTGCAAGCCCCTCGCACCACGCAACCCCGTGGTTCTCTGCGTGGTGCGTGGCGGCGGCAGGTGGTGCGAGCGTGTGAGACGAGATGACTGCTGACGGCACAGCGAGCTTCTTCCATACAACTATAACCGCCGTCTCCGCTCATTTTGCTCGCAGGCAAGCGTAGATGAAGGAGCAGCAGAGTCAGACACTTGACGACAATGGCGAGTATTCAATGCGGCCATTATTACAATGGGACAGAAGAAATTACTGCACAGTCAGACAAAAGAAATGGAGCTGATACACGTGGGAAAGACTAAAAATTACTTGCGTAAATCCATGCTAAATATGAGACCCAGTATTAAACAACAACTATTTTATATTTTAGTGGTCACAATGTTTCAAACATTGTTGGTGCGTGCATTTTAACGCACATTTAAAAAATTATATTTTAAAAAATTCTGCATGTACAGACGCTAAGCCAATAAATTGTAAAAACTTAATTTATCAGGTGTTTAGTGATAACATAATTCTGTTACTTGCGAATCGCTATTGATTTCATTTGCATTTGTTTTTGAATGCCTTATGCAAACAATACATTAATGTGTGAAACAGTAACTGGATAAGCCACATGAGAAGCTACTTTTCACATTATTGCGGTTGGAAACTTTATGAAATAATTTAGGTGCTACAGTTCATTTCATTCGTCTGTATCGCAACGGTAACACTCTGGACACGCATTCTGGAGGACCCGGGTACAATCCCTGGCTCCGGTCATCCTGATTTCTGTTAGTCATGTTTTCCCGAAATTTTTTCTGGCAATTGCTAGGTGGTTCCATTAACAAGGCCAAAGCTGTTTCGTCTCCCAGGTCCTGCCGTGTGTGAGTATGTGTGAAACGATCTTTAATTATGTCGCCGTCGACTAGACATAAAACCCTATAAATATTATATTCAACTGTCATTCCTATCTATCTTTGTTACAGCTGTGTTAGCTAGTAGGCGCAAGTCTTCTCAGGTTTTCGAAAAAAAAAAATTTTTTTTCTTCACCAATTTGGTTTAATGCCGTAAAACGGGGTAATTAGGGACCAAATTAGAAATAAATTCGTAGCTAACACCTTTTGCTCAAAAAAATTATAATTACCATAAAACTACTGTTTGTAAACTGTTTTAACTTTCCCACCAAAAAACTGAGATTTTAAGACAGAAATAATACTGAAAATGTAGCTTTAAAATTGCGTTTCTATTCAACCGAGTTTTTCTAATCACCCCGTTTTACGGTACATCCAGGGCACATATGCAACTCTGGCTCATGATTAATGGCAGCATGTGACTGTGCCGTGAAGTCACTAATTTTACTATGTCAATTAGAACATGTTTACTGCAACACCACACGTGTGTGATTACCGCAAGAAGCGGGTAATCAGGTTGAGAATCAAAAAAGTGCTATCACTGGTGTTGGAGCGGAGCTACAAAAAGCGCAATAAGTTATTTAGGTGAGGAAATCCTTCCGGGAAAATTAAGGATCCTTAATAAAGGCTAATAATAACAATGAATCAGTTCCAGTGATAAACAAATTTTGAGCATGCTGTCTAAATTAAACTGTCTACGCCAGATCTTGCGAGTATCTACTCTAGCAGAGGTGTGAGACACGAGAATGCAACGTTGAAGAATTTAAGGTATGTATAGGTTACTCACTAGTGACCCAGAAATGTCTTGGGTTTTAAAGTCCTGCCGACTGGCGTCCACATTCCTATATACATTCTGTCCTCAGCTACTTGTATAATGGCTATTATTCAAGAGAGTGACAAGTTGTACATGTGACAAAGTAGCGAGTAAGTCATATAGAGGTTTTCATGCAATGATGCTATCGGTTTACAGTCCTCAAGGACGTGTTCAATAAACAGTAATCTAACATCGGAAGTAACTATTAGTAAATTTTTGGCAATTACTTTTATTGAAGTTATATGTGCATACAACTTGAAACCACTCCGGTTTCGGTATGTTGCTCAGCGCGACAGTATAAATCATTGCCAAAGGTTGTCCTCTTGTCCAGTTTCGTGGCATCTTTTATAGTTACTTTTAAAGAGGTAAATGTCACGTAATTTTTTTTTAGAATAAAACTAGAGAGTAATTCTATGGTATAATTATTCTTTAGGGTTTTATGTTTCTGCCCATAAATTAGAATAAACATCATCCATTGTTTTATTTTTTACATCTCCGGAAATACATTAAAGAGTAAGAAATGTATGGTATTAAAAAAAGTACAACTTTTAAACCAACTGTCCTATTTTCATAAATATTTTTTTTTTTTTTTTTTTTTTTTTTTTTTTTTTTTTTTTTTTTTTTTTTTTTTTTTTTTTTTTTTTTTTTTTTTTTTTTTTTTTTTTTTTTTTTTTTTTTTTTTTTTTTTTTTTTTTTTTTTTTT
>PNEQ01107225.1:36120-62602 GCA_003012365.1 Medauroidea extradentata | reverse complement strand
CAGTGCTTTGTTATAATCCGTTTTACCACGGGACTTTAAATGGTGATCACATTATCTTATTTGTGACCAGCATAGTTCAAAGTCAAACGTTAGCTTCTATAGATGTGATTTTTAGATACGGTTGCTATTTTTCCAAATACTGCAGTCTGGAAAAGCTATTTTTAGCCGTTTTGAGTGGCCCGAAAATGAGGTTTGTAACATACGCGCCGAATTTTTAAAACTATTGCGATATAGTTTAAAGTGTGTGTTCTTTTCGTAGGTACGTAAATGTATTGTGCTTTAAATAATTTCGTCAAAAAACTCGCTGTAACGGATTTGAAGCGCAGATAGGGAGGCCCCTTATGTCAGGAAAATGGGCCGCGGTGGCCGAGTGGTCAGACCACTCGCCTCCCACAACGCGATCAGGGTTCGATCCCCGGCGGGGTCGGTATCCGTATTTTCACATGTGTGAATCGTACCTGACGATGTCGCTGGCTGGCGGGTTTTCTCGGGGATCTTCCGTTTCCCCCGCACCACTCATTCCGGCGCTGCTCCATCGTAGGGCCTTATTTCATGTTATCTTCAGGATACGCTGATTGCATACTACGAGCTCCCACTAATAATATCTGTGTTCAGGGTGACATCCTGGCCCTCCTGTTTCCTTCTTATACGATATTTTATAGTTAGGGAACATAAACTTCACTGGATACAATGTAATTGTTTACCTGTTCTGCTATGAACACCCAAAAATTAATAGTAGTAACTCTTTCTATTTAACGTTGCTAGAAACATCGTACTTCGGAATTAGACTACCAGTCTCGTGAAACCGCTGTGGAAATACGTTTGAGGAAATGGCTCTAGAGCAGTCTGCTGATATAAAACTAGAGACCTCGCGAATGTGACGCAAGCACGCTACTGCATTGCGTGCAGAAGGCAATGAATATACGTATCGCAACAAGAAATGTCGTGCTATCATCTAAGTGGCGTCCACATCATATGGTTTAGGCTACACATTTATGCCAACTAGTAGCAGTTTTAGTGAGATGTTAACCTGTTTTCTTGGGCGAGTAATAGTTATGGTAATGATTTCTGATTCTTCTGTACATATATGTATATTGTTAAATATGTAGCTGTTCAGCCAGAAGCTAGAATGCTTTATAATCCTTATAAAACTCTGCGATCTGGAAAGTTTTACCTAGGGACACGTATATTTCGTGTTATAATCAGACAACATACTGCACCCCATGCTCTGTATTTCAACCTGATTGAATTTAAAAATAAATATATTAATAAACATCACTAAGATTTCAAATACGCCAAAAATTAAGGTGATTTTCGCGAAATGTTGATAGCCACTTATAAAACTAAGGGTATGTAATTCTACTCAGTATTTTCAGTGACATTTTAATAAAAAAAATTTTAATTCGTATGGAATTTGATTGTTTTAGTTACTTGTCCGTTAAATTGTATATACAACAAATCTCTTCTTTATTTTTTTTAAATATGAGATCCCCTTTTCCGTTACTGCAATCCATGTGTTTTTGTTCTATATTACTTTATTAATTGTCATGTATAACTTAGTAGTTTCTGTACCGTTAGAAGTTATATGAACGCAAATTAAGAGAGATACTAACCTTATCGCACTGTGGTGTTTAAAAAGTAAATAAATCAAATAATACAAACAAATAACACAACGATTAAAATTTTTTAAATTCCGAAATTGCCGTATTTCATGGTCTATGGTCTGCAGACTTGTCCATACTATTCATGTTTTAAATATAACTTTAAATAAAAAGAAACGGTTAGCTTTAGAAACCAAAAACAAGAAAGTAAAACTAATTTAAATATAAACATTTATTTCCTACATTACAAATAAACTGCGACGTACGAACAGATTTTGTCGAGGCGAAATTTTAAATGCCCCGTGTTAGGGAGAGAAAAATTACATTCAATCGTCAACGAAATATTACGAAGAAAGAGCGACCAAACCGCGCTAGCCTCTTTTCAGGCTGGCCAACTGTACGGTTTTTTGTTCAACGCTTCGTGGTTTTTGGCGCGCAACTGTGTCCCTGTGACGGCGCAGTTCAAACAAGTTTTCAGGAGACCACAAGAGCGAAGTGGTTTCCAGCAGCACGGCAAAACAAAAACTGAAAGGCAGAGTGGGCGCTTGGGAGAACGACAAGTAAGGCTGACCCATAAACTAAAATTAAATTACGGAACACATGAGAGGTTAGCAGCAAAATATAGCTGTGTATTTTGATTTCGCCCCGGTGAATTTTTCCCGTTACCCAATAAACGAGTTTCCCTCCTAAAACACAAGTTTTAAGTGCAGTTTTTACTTTCGCGAATATTTCCTCCTAGTTTGATAACGCCGCGAGACAAAAAGGGTAAAAAAAATACATACAGTACCATTCACAACGCGTTTCATCTATACGTTATTTTTGTACTTATTAACACTGAAGTGTGTATTTTTGTACTTATTAACACTGAAGTGTGTATTTTTTAAAGAACAATTTTTGCGGAAATATTGTCAAGGGACGTGAAGTAAAGGTAGACACGGTATTCGTAAAAAATTATGTAGATAATAATCCTGCTTTTAAGTTAAAAATAAAAATTATACAGAACTTACATAACCGGGTGGTTGACACGTAATGGCATAAAATATTAACTTCTGTCTTTGCTGTCTTTGTTCTGTTCAACCTTACGTAAAAATAATTGTAAGTTTAAAAAATTATCCATTATTTGTCTTGTTTCGGAACATTAACAATTAACATTTACTACTAATAATAAAATGTCACATTTATTTACGGAGACAAACTACTAAAAAATTTTTAATATGCACTTTTGAAATACAGGTACGATGGTATTTTGTATGCACAATGTGGCAACATTGTAGTTAGTCCCCTCTTGCGATCTATAGATATCTTACTTATCTTACAACCACTGTTCTAACCTGCATGTTATGTGTGAAGGTTCAAGTCCCGAACAGTCCAAACACGATTGTGCTGTTTTCTTGACGTAACGTGGATAAAATAATAATACCTGATAGAGGAACGCAAGAGGGGACTATCCTCCTGCAGTGTAGCCACATTGTGCAAGTAAAATGTCGTACAACACTTTGTCAGTTACATGTCCGTCTCTCCAATTTAGCCCAGCATTCGCGTGGTGAGCTTATCATTTACGTTCGTTTCGTGACAACATGTATATGCATGTGTGTGTGTGTGTGTGTGATAATATACGAGGAGTTACCTCAACACACAGGGAATATTCCTTAAATAATTTAGAACAAAAATACTCATTTACCAACTCTGGGTTGGAAACTGTAAGCATTCACTTTTTTTTCTTTTTTTTTATTTTCCATAGGTTCAAATTGTTGAAACTGCTCCATCGGAAATCTGATAAAAATTACGGATTGCAACAGCGAGATGTACTCACTGATTGAATGAGAGAGAATTCACTAATCAGAAAAATTGACGAAATTTTTTTCCATATTGTAAAAAAAACGCGTGATTTTACATAAAATATCACTCGGTTTTTTCTAAGTTATGATATAAGCTCAAGAAAAAAACTTTGATAAAGCTAAAATGCTAAGAAGCATCAGCGGGAGTTGAACCCACGAAATTCGGCACGTCCATCAACACTCTAACCACTAGACCAATATGAACACTTGGCTAGTAAAATTGTCGCGAATGAAATATTTAATTATGTTTTACAATGATGTGTGTTGCTTCCGAGCATAGTTTTCTTAATTATAAACTAGTTATACTAGAGAGTGAATTATTCAAAGCAGCGTAACTTCACAGTGAGCAACATAATGAAACTGACTGTTACTAAAACTCATTTATCTACAAGAACCAAAACAACATGTATACTTACTATGAAGGTCTGCTATAAATGTTGCACTTCGTTTCAGTGTTACTTAACAAAACACATAATTCACTTAGGAAACAAGCAAACAGAAATTAGTAACAGGATTGTTTTGAAAATAGTGATACTATTTATTACAAGTAGACTAAGATTGATTTAAACTGTAGTTTCCAAGTTATATAATAAATGGTACACTTCGTACTGATTAAATAATGAAACATACTTACTAAATAGGGACTCTCCAGTGACAAAATAATGTCGGGAATGAAACATTGCATTGAAGTGAAGCAAACAGTTAACTTAACTCGCGATAAAGCACCAACAGCTGCAGCTACACGCGGTGATGAATGACGCATAAGTTCCAAGTCCATATTTAATAAACGCTTACATCAAAAACACTGCCAGACTTGTTCGCTTCTGTCAACCTATATGTTTAGTCATTACACTTGATCTTGAGAAGTTACTTGTAAGGTGGCACATTGGCGGTTTGGACATAAAGCGGTTGTAATTTCATAAAATTTTGAAGTAATATTACCAGACAGGTTTGCTCTAAAATTATATGGTCAAGTTTCGAAAGATGTAAATAGCGGAAATATGAGTTTTGTTTATAATGGAATGAAAGATTAGGATAATAACCAGACGCATTCTGCTGTTTTCATTAAAATTATTATTTTTGTGTTTTACCATTTTTTATGATTTTTATTGTAACTTTATCACATATGGTTAAATGTAAAATTATTACTCTGTGGTTGATTATGTTTGTTTTAACAATGTTAACATCGTTTTGCGACGATTTTATTTGAAAATGAGTGAATTAGAAATTGTTTAAAAATACCTCCATTGTCAATAATTTTTGAGGTATTAATTATTTTGTCAGTTTTTGTTCGAACGAACAAATATACCCTACTCAAATGTAGTGTCTGCTATGCGTGAGAATCTGCCTCGGGGGAATTAAGTTGGCGACCGTCACAGCGAGACATCGCGCTCGTAAGTGGAAGAGCTACTATACGACTACTGAACCAGACTTGAACTTCAGGGCAGCAGCAAACCCACATAACATAAATCATGCACGATGCGCGTATAGTGAATAACCTTAGGTGAGTTGCATCGCAGCCTTGCGGATGACAGACTTACAGGAAAAAACTTTATTGGAGAGAGGGTAGATTTAAAGCGTTTGCCTTCCGTCTCCTAGCAGTCTTCAAATCGTCTTTCCACTGTTGGGAGATGTCAAGGAATAAAATCCTCGGGTACGAGAGATGGATTCTTTTTTATGCTGCTTCGAGGAACGATGGAAGAAAGAGGGGGTTGAGAAAGGGGCGGGGAGAGGTGGCGTTAGCTGAAATGCCTTGAAATCGCGTGGCTCTGAAAGGTTTTTTTTTTAAACTGTCGAACTCTGAAGATGATGGGAGTCCGTTAGTGACAAGACGTTGGTTGGAAAGGTTTGGTGGAGTGTCTGTCTGGGAAGAGGCTACTCTGGTCCCGGGATAGTGTTCATGGGGGGATAGGGGAGGGAGCGTGATAAACGGCAGGTTTTAACGGCAGCCCACTAAGTGCCCGACGTGATAGGGGTGGGGAGGCTGGGGTTCCTGGACAAGGGACGTTGTGACGGCGCAGAGAAAGGGACCTACTACCATCGTGGCTACTGCAGTCAGGAGACACAACTACTACAACCTGGCGCGCACCTTTTATCGCCCGACACGAGCCCATAAACGCGACCAGCGAGTTTTCTTCATCGGGAGTCTTCGTGGAGTCTGTGTGGAGGCAGAGAAGATTACACGGCCGTCTCGCGAGTGATTGATGGCGTGGTCGGGGAAGCCACAGGTAAAAGCTGTGAAGAGGAGAGGGGACATATTCGATGCCACTCCGGTGGGAGGAGAGGGGGATAAATCAGGGGTGATGGCAGCAATAACAAGCTAGCGGGTCTTCAGTGTTATACGACCACACAGGACTTTACTCTCTCGCCTGGAGATACTCGGATTGAGACGTGGACATCTCTGAAATATGTTTCCTTTCACAAACTTCTCTATTTTAGGTCTCTGATAGTCCGACGAGCGTGTTTGGTCACGCGATAGCATGCCTTCCTCGCATTTCGAAGGTCCTACGTTCGATCCTCTCAAGCTGTCCTTGGCGTGGTTTATTTACATACGTATTTCCATACCAGCCCCTCTTGTGGTATATAAGTACATGCCTGATTTTACAAATTAAAAAAATGTGTTTAGATTATCTTACAAAATATACTATATATTTTAATTAGTTTTCAGCAAGAAAAATACCGAAGTATGTGTTTGTTTCTTACGCGTACAAATTATTTTTTTTTTTACATTATTAATTAATTGTTCATGCAGTGCGCGTATTGTTTACCTACAGTTAGAAATCGCCCGACCGCAAGAAGCAGGACATGGATACAACCTGAAAAAAAAATGTTACAAGACGTAGACAGAAATAAAAAAAATATGTACACAAAAAATGTGAAAACGTAACAGAGTTTAATAGAGCAAATTCATCTAACTCGAGTAAACACACTTTCAAAGAACGAAGATAGACAAAATCCTCAAACATTTTTGTTTAAAAATATATGTATTTACATAGTTTCGCAAAAGAATAATACATTTATTTTCATATTAACGTTTTGATATTATGCCTCTTAAATTGTTTCCAAATAGCACTAAAGTGACTGTTATAGAAAAATAATTTAAAAGTAAGGTCGACAAGAGCGTCTTGTGTTCTCGAATAACGCCATAACCTTCCCTGCAGCATATTTCTTGGTTATAAAATATACTAATTTATAATTAAGAAAATACGTATCACAGAACATGTGATTCCCTACGTGAAAAATAATTCAGTTCGCATGTTCTACTGAAGTATTGTAAACGTCTTGGAACCTATTTATAGGTATACTCATTACTTTGACATTAATATTGTGTTTTGTGGTTGGCATTTTTCACTGAGCACTATGATGACAGAATAAAACCCGGTACTCGATCATTCTTTGGACTGGTCGTGTGGTTGGCAATTATACGAAATGTCTTATCGTATTTTTCAGAGGATGTCATAGAATAATAGAGACAGTCATTATGTACAACGCTAAAATACGTCGGATACTGTTATTTGAAGTACGTGAATAAAAAAAAACATCAATGCACTTTCTGAATATGTATTGGCGTAACAAGTTGATTGATGTAAGACATTGACGCTGCATGTTTCCCATGATATCATTTTGAAAAGGACAGTCTGGAAAGTCTTCAAGGGCACGCCTGCGAAAATTTTTCACACGACATCCGCCTAGTAATAGGACACAAACTTCCAATAAAATAAACACTGTAAAATACAACTAATTAGGTACGCCTATATATACGGGTATTTTTGCAGCTCATACATGCAAAGTACACAATTATGTATAAAAGCAATATTTAACGATTATTTTATTTTACTATGCGAATGTGATAATGAAAATAAGTCAAAGTAACCAAGCCAAAATAGTTTCCAAAATACTGTATTCTAAAAGTAAAAATATATGCTTAAAATGAGAGATTGCGTTGTAGTTGGTGGAACTAGTTTATTCAAGTAAATATTCCTTCATATGGTCTGTATTCACTCAAAACATATTAAAGTAGTTTCATAAATATTTAACTACCTAATGTGCCGCAATGTCAGTAACACGTTTACAACAATATTTTTACCATACTGAAAAAAAAAATTAATTAATTTCATCGGTAACCAAATGTTTGCAGTGATTAGAAAAAAATACAAGCTTTGGCTAATTGAATAAATTAAAACCCCGGAACTCACTTGCCAGTTTTTAAATACTGCAGCATGTTGTGTACGTGTGTAATAGGTACGTGTGTGTGTGCGTGTGTGTTTGTTGGTGTATGAAGGTGGGTGTGTGTGATAATAGATAACACGAAAAAATATTAACTTTACAATATTTTAATATGATTGAAAGTAGTAGGTATTCCAAAGGTTAATTGTATTCTAATACTGTGTTATGACTGTATGTTTCAATTCCTAATTGTGTAATTTAGCACCAGCATTTAACGTCCCGTTTTAATTTAGAATAGGAACAACCTCCCAAAATGATTGTAATCTTTATATATTTATTTTAATGGGTGCTTAAGAAATATTTTTTCTCTCTGAAATATAGCTAACATTTGTTTATTGCTCTTAGCAGAAGTTCCAGATTACTGCCACAGGAATTTAATACATATAAGTAAATTGCTATTTTCCTGACAACCATAAAATTATAAGTTTTTATGTATGGTATAAATAACCACTTCTGTAAGGCAATTTATGTAGAGTTTTAAAAACTAACATTACAATTGATAGTGAGCGGCAAGGCAAGTCCTCAAATGCTGTTTATTTTAAGATTTATGAGTGGCTGAACTGAAATCAACGTTAATATCCATGATGGCTTGGTTACAACATTCTACATCGCAGCACTGCAGTTGGTGAAATATTTCACTTTTTTATCTTATGTTTTTCTATTGATGCACTGGAAACTAACCTTGGTCAGAAAGAACGTAAATAAGGATGAACTCGATTGTACTCAGAGGTTGGGGATTGGGAGTCTCAATTTTGCCTCTACCGTCTGTATTGCCAGAGCACTTGAATTTTGACATGCTGTAGCGTGGTACGTATAATCGTTTTTCATGTATAGTTACTAAAAATTTTTCTAATGCGTTTGTCTACGAAAAGAAAATACACTTCAAATTAAGTCCCTATGATTTTAAATATACAGTCCGATAGTTAAAATCTTGATTATCAAGCTCCTCAAAAGTGCTAAAAATGTTTTTTTTTTTTCACGTGGCTGTACCCGAGAAAATATCAACCGTAATCGTAAAACAAAATCATAGAAACCTGCATTGGACTTTACCACATCCTTTCCACAAATAACATTATAGGGTCATCGCTTGAAGTCCCGTTGAAAAACAGTTACTACGTAAACACTGCACGCTAGTTTAGTTCTCTGCTCCTAGAGGCGATGAGGTGTTTGACGCACGGGTTATATTCGACTTATAGCCTTCCCCGTTTCCGTGCCTCAAACGTAAAAAAAAAAAAAAAAAAAAAAAACTACAGTCGACTAACTCTTAAGTGTGGAACACTTAACGAGGGTCAGCGTTTGTATCAGTCACGCTAATTTTGCACTCAGTGTGTAAGGAAGGTGGATTTAGGAGGGCAGCATCTTAACCACTATAATACACATAGTAAATGGTTCCTATTTTAATATTGTGTTGTACTCAATTTATTTCCGCAGTCTTCAATAGCATATTCAGTGATTATGTTCATGATTGTGTGGTCTGTATAAATGACCCTCTGGTGCCCAATCTATCATATTATAGTTTCACACTACACAATTTGTATACATGCTTTATTACACAGTAACTCTTGTAACAGCATTTAGAACTTGACAGAGCTAATTATGCTCATCTAAATGTAAGCTAGCATTTTTAGATAATTTTGACCATTACAGCTATGCAAACCGTCAATGTTTGGTTACATTTAACCACTATGAAGTGATTTCTTAGTTCTTTTCAGAGAGAAGATTTAAACATATATACAAATAGGTATGCCTCGAAGACTTTGCGAAAACTATGTTAATTTTCAAGACATCAAATAAGGTAAACACGAGTAGCGTACATCCACAACTGCAAGATGCCAGCACTGCAGACTGCTTACTACAAGAAGATCGACTTATACCACATCAGACATACCAACTGAAATGTACAACTCCATTATTTATCAGTACACTTTTAACCAGTTGAGTTTATTGTTGACTGCGAGCCAATCGTTACGTAACATGACAAATAAATATTTTTGTTATTAATGAAGCGAAGGCGGTATTGCCGGATACTATTGTACACGATCAAAACTCTTAGTTCTTCCTCAAAGGGCAGATAATATTTCAATGACTCGAAAATCCTAATAATACTACACTATCGACTTTAGAGGGTTATGTTTTATATATTTATTAATTGATCCAAAACTCTTGACGAACTTACGTAAATTATACTGCAAGTTAAGTATCGCGAATAGAACATCGTGACCGAGCAAGGCTGCATGACGTCACCACCCCGGACTGGATTTGGGAGGATTCAGGTTCGATTCCCGGCTCCGGCCTTAATGATTTGGGTTTGCCAAGGTTACCCGGAATCTCTCCAGGCGAATACTTGGGTAGTTCCTTAACACAGGCCACGGCCGATTCCTTATGTACTAGTGTCTGTTCTTGTGTAATTTTGTATATGACTGTCTTTAATTACTTTAACTACCGTACGGGAGGTTGCCACAGAGCTAGGGAATCACACCCTGAACTGTATATTTATTTACAACTGAGCATTCGTCCTGCTCGATTCCTATATGCGAACCTCAAGCGTCCTTGATGGAAGGCGTATAGTCTGACTACTGCACCGCCGCGTTACTTTCACAAATGTATTCACTTTCGACGAGACGTGTAGCCAATATAAATAGATATGAAAATAAAACTACGTGCTTGGTGATGTTTGTCAATTTCATAAACCATGTTCAGCTAAGAAGTTAGGCGAAACTTCGGAAACGCAAGTTGCTGAAAGCCGGAGGCACAACTGCACGTGGGGGCCGCGGTGGCCGAGTGGTCAGACCATTCGCTTCCCACCAAGGCGATCCGGGTTCGATTCTCGGCGGGGTCGATACCCGGATTTTCGCATGTGGGAATCGTGTCGGACGATGCCGTTGGTCGACGGGTTTTCTCGGGGATCATACTGTATCAGACAGACTACTTCTTAGAAGTCCAGCGTAAGAGAAGGCAAATATTTCCTTAACTGCGCCCACGGCGAATAAAGACAAAATAAATAAATATTTTATCTTATACTCCTTCCTATGTAATACAACTCAATATAATTTATTTTTTGAACACTACCTCAAAAAGGCAACAGCAGGAGGGGAATGTTGGCAAGCAATAAAACTGCAAGCAAGAGTATACACTACATTCTAGAGTACGTGTAGAAATATATACTAAAATGAACTCTCTCGTTTATACGGTCTTACGAAAATATACGTCGTAAATTATTGTCGGAGGTTCTGTTGTATTTATATTCAGTTTCCATGTAATATTTTTCTGTCTGATTATTGTTTAACAATCCCCTTCCTTAAAAAAAAATTCATATGTTCATGTGAATGCCCTTGCTAAACCTCTACGATCAAAGATAAAGAGATAATTTTACTACCGACATGGTCATATGTTAAAATGTGCTTGTGTACACATAAACCAAAGAAAATGAAAACTCACTATAGGTGTATGTATATAATTTAATATGTGTGTTGAAACAATCACGTCACAAGTATCATAAATCCGCGCACGTACACAAAACAGTTAAGAAGCAGCTTGATACAAGAATTCGAGCACTTTTAAAGAACGTCTTGTCAAGAGAAATAATAACATATATATACTATATAATGTCGCATAAAATTTTTACTTTTGAATGTGGCCTAAATTATACACTACCATTCCATATATTCCTTGTTTATATTAACAAGTAGCGTACATTTCCTGCTTGGAAAAAAATTGTCTTCAAAAAATGCCTACTCACTAGTGAAAAGCCTAATTGCCTACAAAAAAATTATTTTGTGGCAGCTACAAAATATTTTGCTCATATTGACACTGCCAAACTTTATTTTGTATTCGCCACAAAAACATATCGATCTCGCCACTAAAAAATTGTGGTCACGAAAGAATTACTTGTTGTTTACCACAAAATAATGGATGACTTGAAGTACACGCCGCCTGACGTCACACCGCAAGGGAAATGCTGTGGGAAACAAAGCTTGTTTACAAATATGCTGATTTGTTAGTTGGTAATTGCAGAAAGCAAAAATGTTGCGCATTCATAGATTTGCTCGCAAGGGTAAAAACATTAGTTTCAATGTCATGGTTAAGATACGCAAATACATAAGATTAATGATTACCTGAAAAAGCGGCAAATTCCAAACAAATAATCAATTTTCTTGACGTACATCTCATCCGGGTGAAGCCAAACAGCTAAATGAAGGTTATGTTCGGCTGCGGTATCCATGGAGATAGGAATTGTATCCCACACCTGACTGAAGCTCCGCCTCTATTCAAGTCGTCCATTGGGAGGGACGATTTACTACAAAATGTTTCTTTTAGTGTAATGTTCCTATTTTCGGAGCGTTGATGTAAGCAAATGGCACGTGTGCAGAGAATGAAGGTCGGGAGGTGTGGTGCTGTATCTGGCGGCCTAGGACGAAGTCCGTGATGTAACTCAGGGGTGTACACAGAGCTATAGGAGTGGTGCGCCCAGCAACGCGTAGTTAATTCATCACGGCCTACTTCTCCCACACCTCCTCCCCTCCCCCATGGTAGTCGTGGATGGTTGCGCGATTCATCCGGGACTCACCTCCACCACCCTGACTAGCCCCCTAACACCCCCCACCCTTACCAACCCCCTCAATCCAGCTAGCGCCCGCGCCTACCCGCGCAACCCATTCAGGAAATGAAATCTCACTTGAGACTTTCCTACTGTTGCGAGAAAAATCACATCACACGCACCCCGTCTACAATGACTCGCTGCTTGTCCAATAGACGCAAAAAAATATCTGGCAATTAGTTAGAAGATTGTTAAGTGCAATGCCGTCATAAAATAAAAAAAAAATGTTTTGTTTGAGAAGGGAGAGGAATGAGGGGCTAACTTGTAGGCGCACGGAAGCACGTGGGTATCGTGCCAGATGATGCCACTGGCAGGCGGGTTTCCTCGGGGATATCCCGTTGCCCCCCGCCCCTTCATTCCTGCGCTGCTCCATACTCACCTAGGTCACTCCTCATCAGCGCTATAGACCTAGATGTAAAGGGCTGACGGTAATCTCTCCTCTACTCCACAATATATTTAAAAAGAAAATAGATATGTGCTACGGAATACAATTCACTCTCAGTGAATAAAAATCTTTATCTTTAAAATATCAGTTAAATATGGACGCTTTTACTTGCCGTGATCAGAATGCAATAATAGATTTTTTTCGCTGTTCACGCTAGTTGTTGTAAGATGAAATATTACTCGCGCAATGTGGCAACATAGCACTGTAGTTAGTCCCTTCTTGCGCTCCACAGATATCCTACTTATTTTACTACTACTGTTCTGACCTGCATATTAAGACCATAATCTTTCATTTGTTTCAAACAACTGCAAATAACTCAGATATTTTATAGCCAAATTTGAGACTGTGTACAGTCATACGATACACAATTTTGCCTGATATTTTTTTTTTTTTCAAATAATGTACTGTTTGCCAGCAATAAATTATTTTGCTTCTTTTTGGCTTATTTTGATAAAAACACGTGATATTTAAGGGGCGAAATTCTAAAAATCCGTTTGGTGTATTGCAACAGAAAAATTTATGTACAAACGATGATACATAAGTGTTTAAACTGCCAGAAGGAATTTTTGATATATGTATTAATTTGCGTTAAACTTTTTTTTTTCTAAACCACTGCAAAACTAAAGAGCGAGGCAGGTTAAAATCCCGAGTAGTGGAAATATGATTCTACGTTCACTTGACGTAACATACATAAAATGATATTAAACGTAGAGCGCAAGAGGGAACATTCTCCGTACAATGTTCCCACGCTGCGCACGTAATATTTCGTTCTTGCAACATTTTGCCACGTACATTTTCGTCTCCAATTTACCTCAAGAATAGCGCGCTGTGCTTAGGCGTTTGTTTCCGGACAGCATATATATGCGATTTATAGTAATGAATGTATGGATCTAAGAAGTAATATGTAAATATTCTTTAACTTCTTAGCGATCTTCCGATATTATGTTTCGCAATAATGGTTTCATTCATAATGAGTTGAAAAACTGAATTTTTACAAACAAATATTTTTGAAAGTTAACTTGGAGTACCAGTAAAACAAAACAGTGGTTGGCAGACGTGTTTGAAACTAATACTGGTGTCATTGCCAGGTCATTCAGGTGTCAAATCTACTTTAGGTAATTGCTTACTTCCGTCGAACCTTGCATTAAATCAAAAGGAAATCACAAACAATGCACAAAGCCTACTTAGTGTCAATATTCTGACCAAAAATACAAAAAATAAATAAATACCTCATCGTCTACTAAAGGCCTTGTAGAGGATTATTTACTACGTGAAGCATTGAAATTAAATAATTTAAGAAAAAAAATAGAAACCTCATTGGTGGAATGTTAACATAAAAAGTCCGTGAAATGTTAAAAATGTCATTACTTAACCAGTTCCATATGATAACCACAGATATAAAGTAAAATCAAAAATTCCGTTTGATTGGAAATACAGTTCACCAATGGGCAATTTTTTGATATGATATACTCGTAATTATATCACTTGATCCAATCAGTCATTCACGCCGATAAGATATATTTTTAATGTCCTCTTTCTTTCGCAAAACGACTCTGATTACAAATATAATTTCTAACTTATTCCCATAAACTTTCATGCTTGCGATAGTATCATGTGTCAGTTCAAAAAAAAACATAAATTTAATGTACTTGTCTCTTTAGTGACGATACGACAACACGTCTCGATGGCGCATGGTACTTGACGGGTTAATGTTCAAACTTATTTTTTATTGCTTTCAATATACACGCCGCGGTCGTGAAGGAATATCATACACTGTGAATGATGTATCTGACACGAAAAACACATGATTGTTTCAGGAAATAAAGAATGATGTATTGCGAAACTGTTTTCATCTGCGATATCTGATATATTTATCGGAAAAAGTTTAATCCGCCATATTTACCAAACTCGTGGAGACAACCAGACAAAAGCGACTGCCATTATAGTAGTAAATCGACTTGTCTTGTGAAGGCTTTACAAATTTGGACGGTGACGTCACGTTACAAATTAACATTGATCGTTTAGGACCAGTCATTGCTGTTTCAAGATAGGGTTAATGTTTTTTTGCAAGCAGTCTAGGTTGAGTCGAGTCATGACACTCGGTGAATTTTGATTCAAGAGATTCGGAAAAAAAAGTATAACGCTTACGCGGATGGGCGAGTGGTACATAAATCAATACTAAATGCATTAATCAGAAATATCAGTTTAGAGAAAGTAAAATTTAAATAATAACAATATGGAAAAGAAATAAATACAGTTATTATAGATAATAGTTTTTGAAAATTTTTTGCCAATTTATTTTATCCCTGTGACTTATTTACGAGCACATTGTTTAACGCCGAAATTCCCCCCATTTAATTTTTTTAGTTGCTCGTTTCTATATTTTTTTTAAGACTTTGCAATTTTAATTAAAGCATTGAATTGAATTTTTGTCTTATGCACTCTTAAATACTGAAACATAGCCTAAACATTTTTATGAAAGAATGACAAAGGACGGAGCGTAAGCCTACTGTTCAGTCAATTGGAAAATATGTAATTTCATGGTATGTTTATATGTGCATAAATTCATACAGGCTGGTTACTACACCGTTAAAAACATCTGAAATCTTGTATGGTCAATATCTAGACAAATATATTTTATTAGATATCTAAACTTCATTCCGTCAAACGCCAGAGTTAACAAAACAATGCAACAAAATTGTTTATGTGACAGTAAGGGCGTACACGCTTAAGTCAAGGTACGTAAAATATCAGCCAGCTTGCAACTAACAACCGTTCTAAACCGATAAATCGAATTATGTACCATTTTTTGTGTCACATTTTTGTTTTGTATTCTTTCACAATAATTCTAGTACTATAGTTGTTAAATCATTTTCGATCTATTCATATATTCAAAATGACTCGGTTCTAAAGGCACAAAATATGCTAGCATAAGAAAACTGTTACTAGCTACTCGATATCCAAAACAAGACTTCTGAAACTTCAGTTGAAAAAATGTATTAAAGCAGAAGACGCGTGTTTAGTTTCTAGTGGTGTTTGCATTAAGAGTGCGTGGTAGATAAATAATCGCTGAAAACATAAATTGATTTCTACCCATTTTTTAGATGCCAGTGTGGATCAAATACTCAAAGACAATCCTAGATAATGCTATTTGCCAACTTTATGAATAAATATTTATCCAGAATTACTAATTCGTGACGCGTCATCTCTTGCGCCGCAGTTAAATGCACGAGGTTCCGGCGTCAGAGATTGTGCCTCAGAAGTTCGTAACACTGAAAACAATTTTGTTTAAAACGTTCACTAAAACTATTGTCTAGGATTGTCATTGATTAATTTTCGCAAATTGGCTTCGAGAAACCTACAGTTATAGATTAATGCTTTTAGCGTTGAATTATGTACCACGCCCTCTTAAGTATACTTCAAAAGTCACGTAGGCTCTATGCGCAAGGTACTTCATAGGCGATACCCACTAAAATATAATGACTAACACATGAAGAATATGATATTTTATCGTTAAAAACATTTATATATAATTATATATAAATTAAAAATTATGTGATAGCGCTTAAACATTTTACACCAATAAAAGTACAAACCTTGAAAACAATATGTTCTACATATTTTTAGGCTTTGTTTAACCTATTCTACATAACGAGTTTAACTTAGTACAAGCCCCTATCTCTCTTTTTAAAAGATGCCTTTAATATTTATTTCCTGTGTTATTGCCCCATTTATCACATTCCTGTTTTATGAACTAGATATTGTACTTTTTCCACTATTATCGATCTTACCCCAAATTAGTATCAATAAATATTACCGGACATAAGTAAAATAACTGGAATTAAAATTAATTAATTTTTATTACACACATATTCTTTGTCAATTTATTTGGAACATTGGGAGAATATAGCAATTTTACCGTGTGTTAAGTATCATAGTAAAAGTGATATTAAATGTTAGTTTTGCTAAGAGATATGTATGTTAGTCTATGCAGCTGAAGTGTGAATAATACAGTTATCATTGAAATGTTTTGAGTGCCCCAAGAGAAGTTGACGTTAAGTGTGTGCGAACAGAATCATGCAAAGCAAATTTTACGTTGTCCACATACAGGGTTTATTGCTTTGTGGACTGTCTCGCAGAACACCAGACACGTGTGTTGCGCAAACCACTAAAATGTATCAATTTGTGTGTAAGCAGTGTTTGAAGGCGAACTGAACATGTTTGAACAAGGGCGGTGGGGCTGGATCGTTGAGTCGATGTCTGGAGTGTGTTGACAGATGGCAATACAGCAGTGTTTGAGCACCTCCCCCCTGCCTCCCCTGCTAGTCCACGTGCTGGCTCGATGCCTCAGGGCGGTCACGACACGGTCGTCGTGCCAGGCACGGACCTGCGAGACGCGCTAGATCGATACCCTCGCCTCGCCGCGGAATTGGCGCCCAACGTGGGGCCGACTGGCATCAATCAAACGACGCTGGGGAGTGCTGCGTCGCGTCGCTGTCCCTGCCTCTCCCCTCGGGTCACTGCCCCCCTCCCCCGGGTCGTCCGGAAAAAATAAACGAACAAAGGACAGAATAACACCGAGCCCTGGATGGCTAAGATTACCCTTGATACCATGCGCCTCCCTCCGACCCCCTGGAAGGGATGGGTAATAGAATTAAAGCCACGCGCGAGGCGGAATAATCGCCCGAGCCAGATCTGGCATGGCTCGGTGCCGATGTGAGAGTGAGTTTGTCAAAGGAGACTGTGCTAATTCGTTCAGAACTTGCGTTGCGCAAAAGAATGGCGAATCTCGCTAAGTTTCAATGTCTGAATCAGAAGATCGTCAGTTCGAGCCCAACACATCCCAATCAGGAAGACCTAAATTTAACTCGATATAGTTACTTTATGTTGGTGTTCGGTCATCGCCTGCCCGCCATTTATGCGACACTTAAACTGTCACCGATCCGCTGTCTTTTCGATACTCAGCCATCACCAACCTACCACCTTTTCCGACATTCTGTCTTCACAGGCCTGCTGTCTTTACGACACCCAGCCATCACCAGGCCATTGTCTTACTAACACTCAGCCGACACCGGCCCTCCATCTTCTTTGCTAACGGTAAGGCTACTATTTGATACCAGGCGGCCAGCCGCTGGTCCAAATGTCGTCGGCCCGTTACCGGCAGGTGACTTCGGGCTGACATCTGAGATTCCTGCATGCCGTTAGTGGCTCGCTACCGGCCAGTACTTTCTGTGTTTGCTGGGTTTATTATCATGTAAAATATTTGTAATATTTAGGACATATACTATCAGACTATTTAAGAATGATTGTGTGCTAACCGGATGTGTAGTGCACGTATACACAACTAAAAACGTATGAGCCTTTATGTTTCCTCTTACATTTCAATGTCCAACTTTAAGAATGCTTCCCTGATTTAGAATTCTCAAAACCGTGTTATATAAACTGATAACAAATTGTAAAATAGCAGTTAAGTAAAATATTTAGGCCATAGTTAATTTTTACCAGTTTAATCAGTTGATTTTCGAGATGTAAATTTGCTAGCGAATTATTTGACAGCCTGTACAAACGTAACCATTCTGTGATTGAATTTTTTCTTTGACAGAGCCAATATTGAGTATTGAGATTCGCACTGAAAGATAATTTTGTAAGAATTCTTCCCTGCGGAACTATTTTATAGTAAACACAAAACAAATGTTGGTGACCACAATATTTTACTAGTGACAGTAAAATGTTTGTGTAGTGACCACAAAAAAAAAATTGTTAAGGTGAATACCCACAAAATATTTTGTAGCTGCCACAAAATATTTCTGTCTGTGTGAAAACAGGTTGGGGTACCGGTGTCGAATTTGATATCTTATATTTGCATACACTGCACTTATTCCAGTTTGCTTGAAGGTGCCAACAGAAAGTTAAGTTGTAATGAAACATTAAGTTTTAATACAAAGTACAGGAGCCGGTATCTCAAAAATATCAACAGTGATTTAACCTCATTATCAGGAATTAGTGAAGTAAATGCTTTCTCCTAAAGTCTTTGCTTAGCAGCAGAATGTTTTCATTTGTAGGGTTCATTTTGGGGAAATGAACAACTTCAAGACACAAATGCTGCAAGACAAATTCTTGGTCTACATTATGTGCAGTTGCACTTTAAAAATCAGTAACATTTTTTGGAGCAGTTTCATATGTCTTAAATTATTACATTGTTTTTTAGTAATGTACCTATATTTTTCATGTTTTTAACTTTTAGTCTCTTGGGATGGTTCATTTTCAAATGCTTGTGTAAATTATATGTCGACTTAGAAGAATTTCGGGATATGTGACAACACCGAAGTTTCTAAAATAATAAAACCTTCGACTGGTGGTATAAAATTGGCAAAAGATAAATTCAAAGCAAAACAGCAAAGAAACCATGGCCATAGAAGAGCTTCTAACGCAGTGCACGATAACTTTACCACTGATAATTGAAGGGCATGGGGAGAGACAATGATATCCCACAATGTATCACAGCTGAGATATGCACATTTAAAGAGAAGGTACAATTTTATAAATAAATGTAGTTAAAATCATTATTGTTTGTAATATATATTTTTTAATTACTGTATTATACAATCAATGAAAAATAAGCAACTTTGCAATAATTAAAAATTTATTAATGTAATGAGCTACGATAACGTTGTTTGCAATAGAATCATTAAGTGCACAGTGCTGTCACATGTGGTTATATTGCTTAATATGTTATATCGAAATGTACAGTATGAGCTTACCATTGTGCCCCTGTGTAAAACTCAAGTATTTAAAAATTGTTGGTCACCATTGTCTATCTCCATACCTTTCAATTAATGAATTACGTTTATGTTTTCAACGGCAACAGTAACTGTAGTTAAATAAGATACATAAGCCTATAGCGGCCAATAGAAGTCGTTAGATCAAGATAACTTAGGCTTTAATAATGTAGTGGAAAGGTTTGCGCATATGATTGTTATAAATTTTTCTCCTGATAGTTACATTCATATTCGTGCGAGTTCAACTAGCAAAATAAAATTTCCTTTCGGTATAAGACAGTATATGACCGAATTACTTTTACGTAGAAAAGAGTATCGGGACGATGTGGTTATTAAATTAAAATCAACTCTAAGAACCAGTAAAATTTCGAACCGTGTCGATCCCAGATAATTTGTCAAAACATTGATGTGAAGAAACATTTCATTCATTACAATGATGATTTTCTTGTGCGCCGTACAATCCGGTGCAAGCATTACAAAAGAAAGGTTAGTTCGGTTCTGGTAAAATATGTATTCACTGTGTTTTTTTAAACTGTTATCAAGGATATTACTATTTTATTACTCTACATTGACTAAGTACAAACTTTCAATATTACTTTTTTTTGCGCTGGTTAATGTACCCAGCACTCACGAACACAGCCAATCATGTTTTACCAGACACAACGGGTTTGCTTCAGTACTCAGTGCAAAATTGCATGTGAATATATTTGGAGAACTATTCTCACATATAGAGGGGAAATAAATATTAAATGAACATAGGTCCGAAATGGCACAATTTCTGCACTTCAGATCACATGACGTACAACGCAATGCACGTGAGCTGGATCACGTTTATGTGAATTACTACATGTATACAGTTCAAAGCAATTCAATACGACTCTCTTGTATAGGCCTATAGCTGCCAATAATAGCAGTGGCGGCATTCCACACAAATATGATCCAACCAGCACGCCATGCACACTGTGCACTGTGAAGAAGTTGAGAATTTTCCGATCTATGTTCATTTAAGGTTTTTGTTCCTTTGTATGTGAGGACTCTTCTCCCAAAATATTGGACATTCAATTTTGCAGCCCCTTGTGTTCTGTTATGTCTCCGATGTACAGTAATCGCCTCTCTTCTGCATCATGTTGTGTAGATGCCGAAAGTCGATAGCTGCATCGTTCCAGACTGAACCCACAGATCGCTGTGATTGCAGACAAGTGGTCTTGACTACTACACTGTCACAGACCACTATAGTTCTTAAAGTTGGTTATGTCTTCCAACACAAGGTGAAATAATGAAGATGTCATGAAATTCAACATAAAGTACTCCGAGCATCTGTAAACAGCTGAATATTTCACTGGCTGCAGCTTGAAGTCGCATCATTATGGCTCTTGTTCGCAGAGATCTCATAGGTTGTTCCGACGTTTACTACCGACCCGCTGTATTGACATTCGTAACCAACCAATAGTGAACCAACTATTTAGTTAGGTCTTTAAATTAGTTGTTCTCATTCGTGGATTTTTAGAAAGAGTAATCATTTCGTCCGCGCGACGTGTTGGAAGGATTAATATTTCCTTACATTATCATTCCTGGCCCAAAAAAGGAACTATATTGATACAATTGGAGTAATAAATATTATTAGCAATATACACTGGGAATGTACCATGTTGCATACCTTTTCCGAGAAGGAAATCCTAAAGATGAATATTGCAGTGCTATTTACATCAAAGATTTTAATTGAGTTACGAACTTTAGTAAGTCAGGAAACCAGTTATATAGCAGATAATATTATTTTGACGTTTTTGTTAAAATTTGCCCTCCAGCTATTGTCCTTGCCAACCGACGCATTTGATCTCTCTATATAATGAAACCAAACTTGCGGCGACACACTGAAATAACAAATAAATAAATTTATATATACAAACATGCAAAAATACTTCCAAACGCAAGCATCTGAAATGGTTAACAATGCTGATGGAATATGCAGCAAAGGTTAGAAAACTTACCTATGAATGGCATAACTGGACCAGTAGCGCAGCACATGCACCAGTAGAGACGCTGGTAAGCGGTAAGTAACTAAAGGTTGGAGAGTCACTGGTAGGTACTGGCGTGTTTCTGTATTGTTTGTGTGCACAGGCAGTGAGCATGCTGCGTCGAAGGTTCGAAGGACACAGCTATTATATTAACAGGGTACTTCTGCCTTTATCGGACAACAGAGATAATAAACAATACAGATGGACCATTAGCAGCATATACTGAGCTTAATACCTTCTTATTCGTTCTGTCACGAGGCCTCGCTCACTTTGCCATGAAACTACGTCGTGCTCCATCTGTGTGTTTCTATAATCTCTGTCAAAGAATTGTTGCTTATGTTGGTTGAAAAGTAATCTACTGTGAAATGTGTTCTTATGCTGAAAGGAATGCAGGCACAGCGAGGCAGATATGGTATGAATGGTCTCTTGGAGGCTCAAAATGAATGACGAACAGGAAGGCATTGTCTCCGTCCCAACATCGTGAGCGATAAAATACGTAGGTTGTGCATTGCAATAACGAATCATCCAGCCAAGGCAGACATCATCGACCAGGAATCCAGGCATGCGGTACACTACTCTGTGTTCCTATGCATGGTTCGTCGCCATCTGCGGCATGAGTGAGTGTTTCGGCGCTCATTACTGGTGCTGTCTCTGACTGCTCACTACAGGCGCATGCAACTGTGATGGTGCACGGAATGTAAAGTCTGGAGACAATCATAGTGTCATATTTTACTCTGACAAGTCACGTTCCTGCTGACAACACCGCGATGGCTACATCTGTATCCAGCGGCACTGGGAGGACACAATGCTGAGTCCTGCATCATGTGCCGTCATACCAACACTGAATATGGACTTATGATATGAGGTAGACACACGATTTGTCGTGAAAAGATTTTTGCATCATTATGGTTCAATGCCTTACGTGCAACCGACAGCTTTGCTTCATGGTCATTGGCAGCGTGTCTTTGTTCAGACACGTCTCTCATTTGAATTCACCACAATTGTAGCACCAAACGTCTGAGATTTGCCGGAGGAACCCAAAACAAGAGAGAGTTAAAAAATACAATCACTGGCCATGAAGTAGAACTGCAGATGTGGTCATAAGACATTGAAACCAATTGACGCAAACATCTTTTCGCCATAAAATCTTGACTCTAGATATGGGATACCCTAGGATTCCAGTCCCACTCGTTCACTGGATCTTTCGCACATAACTAATGTGCTGTCTTTGGCCGTCGGACTGCTGAAACCACAATCAGTAAAATTTTGTCACGCATCGAAGTACTATGGACGGGTGTAATCCAAACGGGCATCCAAAGAATCTACCTACAAATATCTCGTCTTGTAACAATGATATTTGCTGCTTTTAATGAGGAATCTCAGTAATGATTTCTCTGTGTGTTCGTCGTGTCGAGCTGCGTTTTTGGTCTAGTGATTTTAATAACCAGACATACAACACTCATAGACATGTTCAAACACACACGTCCCGAACGACGATTTAAACAACAGGAATTAAATACATTCAGAACCAACAGGGGTAACCGCAATGATGTACATTCAAATCAACATGAAGACTTGAAACATAAAATATATGAAATGATTACGTGACTGGTGTGTTTATTAGCTGCCGCAGAATGGTTTTCGAATATAACGTCCTAATGGTTTCTGAAATCTAATCATATTAGAAACTATGTTATACACGCTTCATTATGTGCGAGTTTTTTTGCCAATGGAATTTTCCTTGTTTTATCAATCACGTCACTTATAGTTGACGGGGAAGTAACTTGTGCAATTTAATTTATCTTTCATATTTTTAAAAAATACTGCGCGATAAATTTCCAGCGGAACGACCAAGTACATATTGCACACACAGGCAACACGAAAACAAATAAGCATTATCATAATCTCACTAAAACAAGGAAACCTCAGAATTGAAGCAGAGGGCGTATATTTTCGTGGCCTAGGGAGCCCTACCATTCCCACCAATAGATTTCAGTTAATTTTTACACCTTAAATATCCCATGCTTTTTAGATTAGAGCGAAGTAGAAAAAAGTGTAATCAACTTACCGCACAAAGAACAGAATGCAATGTTAATTTCCATTTCATCACGAAAATGTCATGCATACAAATTACCTACAGTGATGATTCTATCAGTATTCAAATCAAAGGGTTAAAAAAACTCGTTTTATGGGAAAACAATGTTCATCCCATTCCAAATACCTCTGAAACTGAACACTGGAACTTTTTAAGAAATTATATTTATTTTTTATGATCTAGTAACTGACACCATGTAACGGTGTTTCATTAAACCGGGGAAAAATTAATTAGTACAGAAGTGTGTGCAAGACAAACACGTATCATATTATATTTTATTATAATTTAATTACTGTTTCTCATATCGCATATGTTTTAAGAATTCATGTACTTGTGCGATTTTATAATTCACTCGGAATTCATCCCCTGTAATTAGTAATCGATGTTATTGTAACTGTGGGTTATGTGATAAATCTTTAAAATATAAGCACACCATAACCACAGTTTGATTACCATATAACGAGTGAATTCGGTTCAATACAGATGTTATGTTTATGTCTAGATTAGTTTAAACTTACAAGTGGCGTTACAGAATATTTCGAAATTAAATATTTGTACATACAGTACATGTGTCCAAATACGAACTGTTTAAAAGATACAGCTGTTTGAATTTTAATGAAACCTAAAAAGGAACCTTACGAAAAGGCGACGTCTAACAAATAAAACTGACTCATTAACATCTTCAAAAATATAAGAGCACCTCAAATTCAAACAGTTTTTACTTTATGACTGTCTTAATTCGGACACATATGAGCAAAATGTCAATGAAAACCTATTTACAGCTATTTGGAGTTGTTAGCGCAACGATTTATTCAGAATCTTGCCCCTTCTGGAGTTTTGTCTGACCTTTTAGTGTACTGCATACGGAAATTTCGCTACGAGAAACGAATGTACCGACGCACTCCTTCGCTCCTCCCGAAAGATTGAGACCAACTGCAAGTATCCTCCAGTAGTTCCCAGAAGCACCACTCGAGTGCCACTCTATCCAAGGTGAGAACTTAAGATTTCTGAACAGTATCAAAACATTTAAATATACACTCAACACGGAACTTCACCATCAAACTTGAAATGAACATTTTAACTCTTAAAAAGTAGAGAGCACAATTTTACCGAAGAGTACTTAACAGTTCATTGAACTGTCCTGGCGGTAGCTTCTCTAGGCACTTTACCACTACCAAGGTGCTGCTCATCGATGCTTCCTTACCGCAAGTGCAAGGTTGGAATATATCCTCTTTGACCAATTCCAGCTGCTGAAAATGAAGAGCTACATTTTTCCTGAAAGTTGCTTCAATGTGTGGATGTTATTATGGTAGCAGTGCTTCCAGTAATCTTGCTGAAGTTTTTCGACCAGCTGCCAGCACTGTGAAGGTTTCAGTGGGATGTCCTCCAGGTTTTGTTTTTGTGTTATGGCAATAGCTAAAGAACGACTATGATTAAGAACAGGCAAGTCATGTAAGAGGCCCAAGATGCCTAGGGTTGAGGATTCCCTCAATCTTCACAAGAACGGTATTTTGCTTCAGATGTGAGGGCCTGTTTTCTAGTATCACGCATATGGTACGATTAGGCATATTCAAAGACAGATTTCCACAATCCGTTGAATTTAGACTCAGCTTGCGGGACTACAATGGCAACAAATCATTAGCGAGGAGACAACGTTTGCCACTGTCTGTTGATGGCTGGAAGAAAAAAAATGGCTGTTGCAGATCACTCATATGGCTAGTAAATCCCATAAGGTTTGTACTGCAGTCGCAATGGTCTGAGGACGAGAAAAAAAACTTTTGACGCAGCTAGATGTTCTGCTTTGGGTAGGTCCGACGTAGATTCAAGGTGCACTGCTTTTGTTACAAAACAAACAACTATACAAATATAAGCCTTAAGTAACATTGGGCGATGAACGTGGGCTAGCCTGATTGTGAATGGACCTGCAAAGTCTGTCTCAGCCTTCGTTTTCAATTCAGCTATTTGAATAGCCAATTTTAATCAGAACATACTCTTTGATTGAAGATATTTCGGTCAGCACTTAACATCTGGGTCATTTAGCGCTTGAGAGAGGTGGCATGATGTGAGTGGTGCAGCACCGGAATGAAGGGCGGGGGAAACAAGAGATCCTTGAGAAAACCCGCGGACCAGCCGCGTCGTCCGGTACTATTCCCACATGCGAAAATCCGAGGACCGACCTCGCCGAGAATCGAACCCAAATCGGCTTGGTGGGAGGCGAGCGTTCTAGCCACTGCGCCAATCGCAACCACAAACATACTGTTGTAGACTAATCACAGATTATAATATGTTAATATGGTTATGGGTCATTAAACATTAAAATATTACTTTTAC
Organism: Medauroidea extradentata; assembly: GCA_003012365.1. Lineage (NCBI taxonomy): Eukaryota > Metazoa > Arthropoda > Insecta > Phasmatodea > Phasmatidae > Medauroidea > Medauroidea extradentata. Next base: position 36,674 of record PNEQ01107225.1, on the reverse strand, counting down.
TAAAATCTGATGTAAACACATGAGTCAACGTTACAAGACATGATAGTCACTGCAAGAACGGCGTGTAAGATGTATCAGATAATTTTTTTTTAATTTAATGAAATTCTTATAGTAACACGTTTATCAAATTTAATCCCAAAACATTAGGGTTGTTCTTATATTTACCATTAGAATTGAAGGGATTTTTTTTATTTAAATGTATAGTCAAATAGTAATGGATGTAATTATTATTTTATACTGAATTTTTTTTAACACAAATATTATGGTAATTTATATATGTATAACCCGATACAGTTTATAGTTATTACTTATTTTATTGCTCGCTATGACAGTGTGATATGCGGCCATTATGACGTAGTTCACGTCGTCAAACTTGATGAGTCGTTAAGCGTAGCTCTGGAAGTCATTTACTGTACAGTATTAAAACCTTACAAATTAAATACGATCAGCAACGTGTCGCTCTCTCTCTCTTTCTCTCTCTATCTCTCTCTCTCTCTCTCTCTCTCTCTATATATATATATATATATATATATATATATATATATATATATATA
>PNEQ01107225.1:0-27155 GCA_003012365.1 Medauroidea extradentata | reverse complement strand
ACACTGAAACAAAGTGCTGCAAAATTCTTTTCGCGAAAATTACCAGGCCCTAGTAATACATACGTGAAATGATGTGGCGCTTTATTTGTTACGGCCGAACCTCGCTGCCTATTGGCTGCCCGAGGTTGTTGATACCAGCCCTGTGTATGTTCGGCTCCTGCATGTTACGGCAGGTTTCCTGTAAGCCTTGATGTCGGCTAGCTGGACAGACACCGTAAGGCTATTATTAGAGACGGGAAAAATTCGCGGGTTCCCTGACCTTGTAGGCTAGCCTCCAAGAACATGTGTGTATTCAAGCAGACATTATCTGCTCACTGGCTGCTCGATGAGGCACTGATATGGGCCTGTATTTAGTTGCTTCTGTACTATTGGCTAAGCTACTTACAGCAAGTGTCAAATATGTCACGGGCCAATTGCGAAAGTGGCACGAACTTACGGTTGCTGGAATTATAGCTCGAAGCCAATAGAAAACTATTACACAGTTTTCTTTAAAAAAAAAACAGTGTATACTAGGTTAATTAATTCTGTCGTGACAAAATACACAATGGTTTCAGGTAATTTTGCAATTGAGAAAAGTCTCACTAATTAACTAATTTGCCAAATCTATATGATGTTTGTCTATAAAAATCTGAGTACATAGTAATAACAGTTATTAACGAAAATGTGTTACAGGTTTTCGATATCGGTTATCGTTTAGGAATAAAAAATAATCTTAGCACAAGCAGCAAAAATTATGGGCGGTAGGCGTTTCCACCATGTTGCTGGCCAGTGAAGCCATTTTACTGACATATGTGACTGAGTTTGCCGTCCTGCCAGCTATTTCGCTTCTGTATTTCTAAATATTCTGCGGTTCTGTGGCACGGTTTAGCTGTTTACAGACGAGATATTGACATTCAGTCGTAGCGCTCCAGAATTAACATCGGCCCAGTCAAATAGGAAGTATCCAGTGAAAAAAAAACATTAGAAATGAGTACATTGCATAGAAGGCCGGCAAACAGTCAAATTTTCCCGTGATGATTCGCCGTCCCTAGTCTTCTTGAAGCAAATAACTGACAGAGAAAAAAGTCGAGGCTTTTCTGTTGTGTACATAAAATGTGTGTCCTCCTCTCCGCGTAAAGAACAAACAGTTTTGACAGACACTGTGACCAACCTTCACAGCGTTAAAGTTATGACAGACACTGTGCCCAACCTTCACAGCTTTTGAACATGTGATACTGGCAGATCTGCTGGCCGCCAAGAATGTAATCAACATTGGTTACTAGTTGCGTTTTTATTGCAAAGCAAAGAAAGTCTCAAGCGATATATATGTTTTTAGCGTAGTCGTCATGACAAGTGACACAATTATATATCGTCGTAGCCTGGTATCGAGAGGTGGATCGCATTTGTAGGCGGCTAGCGGAAAATCACTGTGGATAAAGTGGTTCTTGTGAGCCGAACTTAGTAAGTAATAACTTATACAACAATATCGCTACCGTTGTTTCTCGAGGCAATAACCACAAATAACTGGAAAATTATGCATAAATAATTGTAATTCCGTCAAATTATTTACGTAACTAAGATGTATATTCTGTTCATACACCGAGGTAGCGAGAGAGACAAAGAGATGGCCACATGGAAAATGGTGGAAGGGGAGGAGAGATGTGCGTACACAAAATTAATTTATTTTAAGAGCATTTTTCGGCCCTGAACCAAAATTAAATAAGCTCTTGATCCAAACATTCGCAAATACACTTAGTTTATTTTAACTAGTTTTTCCAACATTATGCTCATGTATATAGAATGCACAATATTTTGATGATTTTCCTTACGTGGGAGTGTTAGACAATCTTATTGTATATTCAGTTATTGAGCTACAACATTTATTCAAATGGTATTTACGACGTTCCTTTCGTTCTTTTTTTTTAATGCGTTTTCTGTGTTCGTCGGTAATGCTTTATTTGGCTATTGTTTTCTACCCTATCGATTATTATTGTGATTTTAGGTGAATAAAAACAAGATCTGATCAGATCTAGAAGCCGATGGTGCACTGAGTTGCTGACTCCCGCGGGCATGGCTAATAATTGTACAGACCCGTCGATCTAGCGCGGCCGATACACTAAGTTGATGTTGAGTTAGTAGCACCCCGCTATCTGCCGTCGACACGGATTAAGTGGTCGTGTCGGCGGTCTGCTGTCCGACCTAGTGACCCTACTTGTAATCCCGCTTATCTACTGCATTTAACGTCGCGCCGCCGAACAACTTCACTCGCCCCGTCGTTGTTACTCAGTTGATCGGGTCGTCTTGTCAGCGGTCTGCCGCCCTGACCTTCGACGCCCGAACCCCCGATGACTCCCCGACGCGAGACCTCTCGCGAGCACACTCGCGACCTCCTTCGCCCGTGGTCCGTTAGGATCTCTCGTCTATAATAGTTTGGCAATATAATATATGTTCTTGACAACGTCTTCCTCCCTTTAGATTATGAACATCGCGATGAATATCTTACGTCAGTATTAAGGATTCAAGTAATATTTTATTAATAGACAACTGTACAAACATAGGCCAGTAAAGATTACGAAAACGTCTTCCAGGAATCAACAGTTGTCGCTCTACATTTCACAACTAAGAAAATTCAAAAAACTAAATAATGCAAATTGAGACCTTGATATCTCTGAAATAATATCATAACTTAAGCTGATACCAGAATGAGAGGAATATAAATAAAATATAAAATATTCCTATTGGTAATAAAGAAACTGATTAATTAATTACAAAACTATTTTCAGTTTATTTAATTACGTTGGTTCTGCACGTAAGGTAACTTGAACAATCCACTGCAAAACAAGCTGAAAGGTAGGAGTCGTCGTATCGCAGCTCCAGTATCAACTTTCTCCTTACATCTTGTTTTTACCCTCGTATAATGCCACGAGACGTCTGGAATTCCCTGACGAATGTAAAAGACTTCCCCCTCCCCAATCCTGTTTAAGACTGCATGAAGCTCGTTTTTAAGTGATCCACCCTTACCAAAGAACCTAAGAACTCATAGGCGACGAAGAGTTTTACGGTGTCGTTTCAGCCGGCTACTGGCCGCGCGCCTACTTTACTTGCCCGTCGTCATCCTGCATGCCCCCCCCCTCCTTAATTCACCTGCATTCTCCCCTACTTCACCGTCTCTTCACGCAGTGACCCCGCCCATGCTGAATATTTCACCGCAGGGTAAGAAATAGGTCCGTGTAAAAGTGTCACCGTTCAGGGGTGTTGTGGTCCGCATCGTCGGCTTCTGAGAAGTCAAGAAGACTAGAAAAAAATTTAGTGGGGGGTGGGGGGAGAAAAAGTTTTTCACTGGCTATGAATAATTTTAGGGGCCAGAGAGCGTGAAAGTTGCACTGAAGGACTGGGGCGTCCGGACGCCTCTCGCTCTCATTATCCATTTAGCGTGCGAGTTCTTTTATTTCTTTTCGTTCCGGCGAGACGTAAAAACTCGTGGAATTGTACCGCTGTGCCGCAGCTTACCTCGACTGTAATAGTAGTCGGAATAACTTAACGTCCCGTCTGTAAAGGTCTTCGAACTTCTGCCTTCTATTTCCCAGATGCGAATATGGTTAATGTAAGTTTGTAAGTATACGAACATTACAATAAAAAGAAGATATAAATTATATTTTGTATAGTGACAACTATATGGGTACTTAAGATAAACTATTTTGCTACATATGAAAAAAATGTAATACTTCATTTTTATTTCATCGGCCTATATAAATATACGTAGATCAATTGACAAAACACGCCGAATGTAAATGCTCAAGTGTATGATTTGTAGGTCCAACCAAACCTTTATGATTGTGCACGTCATGGTTTCCAACCACACCTGGGGGCCAATTAAATATCGCCACCTAATATTTGCACCGACGCAGTGCAACGAAAGTGAGGGCAAGTTAAATGCTTCTTCTATGGCATTACGTGAATATGTAATTCCAATGAAACGCAAGCAGACGCAACGCAGGTGCCAATTTTACGTTGCACCCACAAAAGGCGAAATTTAATCGCCCCCCTGGAGAGTTATTTTGCAATTTCAGTGATAACTAGCACTACGGCCACATTTAAAAATGTTTGCAAATGTGTTCCATTTACGCACAAACAACTCCGCTACAAATATACTTGTACAGAAAACATTTGTTGTACATACATATACAGTGCATTTTAATACAACCACAAGAATGCAAAAAAAAATGTGAAGTTCACGTCTATGCTTGCCGTAAATACAAATGAGCGATCTTCATTTACGTTGGTCACTGGTTTATACTTGTGTCTTTTTAAACGCAATTTTTACATATAAATGCAGCGTGATAAGAACAATAATATAATTTGGTTTGTGCAAATAAAAATGTATAATTGGAACTGTACATGCGAATTATTTTGTTGTACAAAGTCGGAAAACATTACTCTCGGTGCAATAGTACCAATTGCTAGAGCCGCTATTTTGTCGCGAAAAGATTTCTACGCAACTTTGTTTCAATATAGTACGTGCACATCAGCAGCTTTGCTTCATGGTTATTGGCAGCGTGTATTTGGTCAGACGCGTCTCTTATTTGACCACACCAATCGGGATAAGGTTATTATGATTTCATATGCTGTGATTGGCCAGTAGATTCCCAAGGCAATTGGGAGTTAAAACATCCAATCAATTATCATGAAGCAGAACTGCAGATGTGCAGAGAACACACTCAAACCAAATGTTACAATACATATTTCGCCTAAAAATCGTGGTTCTACCAATTACATATTCTTAAACAGAAATGGAAATCATTGATCAAGATTTGATTTATTATGCACACTAAAGGTAACTGAATGACTATTGTACGTATGCTGCAATTTCACCGAATATACTTATAAAACAAACAAATAAATTATATATACAACTATAAATGGTAAAAGGACCTAGTGTAGTGGCCACGCCACTCGCTCTCAACCACAACGAACTGTATTCGTTTCCTGGAATAGTTGTTCATATCTACGCGTATAGAAAATGCGTTAGTCCAAAACTTTGGCAGGCAGATTTTCTAACGGATATCCCATTCTCTTTCCCTTACATTCTGTCGCTTCTCCACACCTTTCTGTAAGCCCACCTCACTCAATACTTGGCCAGTCCAAGCGATATGCATGCGTGTTTCTCAGGTAGAACCCCCGGCCGTTATTTCGCCTCAGCTCTCTCTCATCCATGGCTCGAAGGGCCGCGGTGGTCACCAAGACGATCCGGGTTCGATTCCCGGCGGGGTCGGTTCCCGGATTACCGCATGTAGGAATCGTGCCGGAGGACGATGCAGCTGGTCGGCGGGTTTTCTCGAGGATCTCTCGTTTCCCCTGACTTTTCATTCCGGCGCTGCTCCATGCTCACCTCATGTCACCCCTCACCAGCGCTGAATACCTCGATGTTGAGAGCTGACCAAAATATCTCACTCACTCCTCGGCTCGAGGTGGTTTACGTATTTATGCATATACAAACACACACGGTGCTAGGTCAATATAGCAACAGGAGGTTAGCACTGTTTACACAGCTCTCAGACATCAGTTGCCTTACCCATGTTCCCTGAACTGGACTCGCCGGTGACGGTATACATAGACGTATTGTACGACAAATACAGTTCAGTGACTTGTATGTAGTCAGTACGTGCTACTGTCATAAAGAAAGTGGCTTGTATAACATGTGCCATGCTCTCGAGAAAATGCATCCTGCGATGTAGTTGTTAGAATGCAAGGCTTGATCCAGCTTCTTTTTCAGGGAAACAGAAGAAGAATTGGTGTATCGCTAAGAAATGAAATGTAATAGTATATCAAAACAAGTGTGTGTTTGTGTGTAGATACAGTTTCATTCCGCTACATGTGACAACAAACTGTCGACTTGCTTCTGATTATGTTTCTTGCTTAAAGTAATTATTAGCGTATGTAAACAAGTGTTTAGTTATTTATTGGCATCTGTACAAAAGCACACATATGTATAAGCAACTAACGAACTTTGGTTTCGTGAGCAAAAATTTATGCAACACCATAACTTCGACAACTGCGTCACATGAATATAAAAAATTAATAATATATTACAATTTGTATCACACGTTACACAAGATAACACACCCAACTTCAGAGTTACTGGTAACACATAAATAATTCTTACCGTTTGAAAGTTAAACCTGGAAAATTGAGGGTTAATTTATAAAGATTAGTTAAACCTAAAAAATAAGTTTTGTACAACATACTGCACTAAAATATCAGCTTATTTCACAAAAAAAATATTGTTACGTTTTTTTTTATATTTATATGTATACTGTGATTTTTCTTTAGGCTATGACTTTAAAGAAATCATATCCACATGTGAATCTACTGCCAACATGTGCTTTAGCTTCGTGCAAACATATCATTAACTCCTTAACACTTCAGTGCCCTGGTGAATATGGAGTAGAAATACGACACCAGTCGTTCCTCTTTCATTGTAGAAAAGAGGTAGGTGTTAACTCACCTTAGCCTTGAAATTGACCTCTATACATCTGTGCAGTGAAAATTGCTATTGGCAATATTACCAGCATGTTAGACAACCTTGTTAACGAACGTTTAAATGATAGCACTAAAGTTGTGAGGTTAAATTAACCAAATGTAATACAAAAACTATAAAGGAAGGGGGCATCCCGTCCCCTAAATCCGCCGTTGTTTGAAAACATAACGCTAATTTCAGTCCAGTATTCCTAAAATAATAAGGAATAGGTAATCGATACAATTTGATAATTAAATGTCGTTTTGCTCCATGTATAGGGACCAGAAAAATTTGCGACTTCTTTTGAGCACAAGTCATAATTCCAACTATTGTAGGTTCATGTCACATTGGCTGATTCAGTGAACATTAGTTCCGGTAGACTAGTCTACAGGTCGGTGAAGCCGAGAAATTTTCCTGTTTAATATAACTTATAACAAAATTATTGGCATTGTTTTGCTTACTCTAATGTAACTAGTAATATCAAAGAGGGCGGAATAATATATGAAGGACTACAGTTGCCAGTGATATATGACACGGCATGTGTCGTGTCCAGGCAGCAACACTCGCGACTACAGGGAAGGACGACCCTGCAGTAGGAAGTATGCTGACGGCAATGTCCACCCCGCCAGGCAGAGCGGGCATGTTATATCCGCAGGAGGTGGACTGACCTCGTGTGAAGCGCCTCAGTGCGCATGCCTACATGCTAATTAACTTGTTATACTTTGTAATTCGCGGGCAGGAAGAAGAGCGGCAAGAGGCCGCAGGGGATGTGCCGTTACCCAGGGGCGAGCAGGGGGTGGTTTTTAACGTTCTCCTCGGCCGCACGGCACAGACCGCTGCGTGTACTTGCTGGCTTCCGTGTCTCGACAACCTGGCATAGAACATGATTCCGTACAGAAGTTACACGGTGTGCCGGTCTCAGAGTAAATACTGACTAGAGGGTGCCTCTGCTGTACAGCGGCATACGAAACTGTTGATAACATAGCAAATGATTTAAGATAAACACACACGAAATATTTGAAATTATGTCAAGAACCAAAACTATATTTCTTAGTAATCACAACTTTGTTGGACTACTTTGGTGAAACGTGAGTAAGTGTACTCTACGAACAGCGAAGTGAAGTGAAGATATTTCGGTCAGCAACTAACGTCTTGGTCTTTACTGCTGGTGATATGATAAAAAGGGGGGGGGGTGTTGATGTGAACACGGAGAAGCTCTGAAATGAGTGAGAGGTATTGGTCGGCGCTTAACATCGAGGTCTTCAGCACTTGTGGGGGGTGACACGATGTGTGTATGGAGCTGCGTCGAAATGAAAGTATGGGGAAATGGGAGATCCCCGAGAAAACCCGCCGACCCGTGGCATCGTACGGCACGATTCCTACATGCGAAAATCCAGAGACCGACCCCGCTGGGAATCGAACCCGGATCGCCTTGGTGGGAGGCGAGAGGTCTGACCCCTCGGCCACCGTGACCCCTCGCCGCTTAAAGTTCCACAGTAAAAACGTTATAGTGGGAACCCTGTGCCCGCGTTTACGATGTTGGCCGTACAGACGATCTCACGATACATGTTCCGGTCTACGTCACTCGTAGCGCCTCATCGATTTTCGCCTCTCACACACAAACACACCATTCACCAGGCGGCAGCCTTAACTAGAGTGATTCATGAATTATATCCCAACTGGCCGTGCGATAATTGTACCATATTCCTGGTACTTTAACCAGTGTTCAGGTATGCACCAAAATAGTCATAATTGTACGCGAAAATAACACGAGTCAGACAACCGCCAGAGTATAAATAAGTTTTACTTCTGAAGATTTCAAAAATAATTAATTATAAGTCCTTGTATACATTTTTTTTAACTTAAAACTATTAAGAGATACGTGTTACTGCAAATGACTTACTTGCATATGCATGTTTCGTTTCGGCTCGTCCTCATCAGAATAATTTGTCCTCATTCATTCCGTCCATCTCGCGACGCCGATGTTTACAGTAGTTAAATACGTTAACACAAAACTACTTAAAACGGTCCCGTTAGCACGGCCTAGGTCGCGGTGTGTTCTGTGATGGTCATATAGTGAACTTGAGTTGTGTATCATACTAATTGTGGCATGAGTTCTAGTTTCATTTTCTCATTGATGGCGTACGTGAATCCTTGTAGTTGTGGCTCGTCTTGCATTATGTTGATGCTGCTGTCGTTTGTTCAGAATAATTAAATACGTCATGTATTTTATCATTTGCCTGTATCACACTATTAGTATTTTGTTAGTGTTTTTAATTGAAACCATATTGTAATATACGGCTCTGATTAAAGTGCACAGAAAAAAACAGGTTTGTGGTGGTTACAAAGTATTTTGTCAATATAGTCCTCAGAAAATATTTTTTGTAGTGTCTACAAGATTTTTTTGTGGTCACTGCAAAACTTTGTTGGGGACAGCAACAAATTTTTGTGGTCACCACAAAATATTTTGTGGTGACCAATAAGTATTTTTTCCAGTGTGATTTTATCCATTATGATATGCTCTTTGTAGCACATGTAATTGCATCTTCTTCACATTGTGTAATCCGCTGCTCAGGGTTTGTTTGTGCAGGAACCTCATATTAAACGTACGTGTTGTGCCTTTACTATATTGTGAAAATTGTCGGCCGATTAAGGTTTCTTTATTCGGCAACATCATTGTTTTGTTACACGCACTGTGCCTTTTAGGCGTGGTTATTATATTTCGTCAATGTTTAGCAAACAGGTCAACGCAGCAGCTTTGAGAGGCGTTTACGGGTGTCTCGTATATATACTTAAGTGTTAGATTTTTTCAAATTATTTTTGCACTGCGTATTAGCCTTGTGTTACACGTGTGACAACTTTCTTGTAACAAATACCAAATGGCATGTGAATTAAATATCTTAGACACTGTTGATATAACTTAAGTAAAAAAAGTTATGTATTGCTGAATACTCCTCTGTTGGGGTTCCTCTAGCACCGTCCCCGAGGTCGCACAGGGAGAGAAAGTCAACCAGTCAGTACTTGCCCTACTTGAACAAATATAGCTGGACTTACCAGATCTATTAAGGAAATAGTTCGCTTCTATGTTCAACAGTTCTCACAATAGATTTGCTTGATGGAGGTTCCTGGACACACTGAAACGAGATTATAACTGAAAAAGACTTTCTTGTAAAATATAATACTATGTCATGTGGTACAAGCATATATCGCACTAAAATGTTAGGGCCTACATATGAAATAATATTTGCCGTTAGGCAACTGAGGTGGTTGATGTTGTTGAGTCGAGCAAGGTCACAATCCCTTCTAATACCATTCTCCCCAATCCGCATTAAGCTATTAGCACTCTCACTAAATAATGCATGAGCATAAAACTTACCAACCACTTTCCTGTTTCACTCTAGTGATCCTGGGAAAAACCCAGTATACTCAGGCAGCATCCTCACCTCTGTATGCTCCTTGTTGTTTTACATGAGTTTTGTCTCATCTGAAATGTTTACTCTGGTAAATTATATATGACTTTTTATCCTGCGTGAAAAAATAAAATAGAGATATCATTTACGCTTCATTGTTGTGTTACTAGAGTGCAGCTCTAGTATGTTGCTCTATCTGTTTTGCGGGAAAGTAAAATTAAGGTAATACATCGTGTACAAGTATTTGTTGAACAGATCATGAAACACTAGAAAGGGAAAAAATGTTTACACTTTTTACAACCTTTCCTGTTTTATACGTGTTGTTATAAACCTTCACAAAATACCCATAACGTATGATTTCTACCTAGTTTACCAACTGGAGAAGTGAAATACCTTAACATTTTTAGAAGATATATTACATACGATATATTTTAATGGCCAAAAGTGTCACCCGAATTTACGGGAGCATTACTGCATCTAGGTTGTTCACTGATAATAAGAGAAATACATATCCATGAAGCATTGAATTGATGACTACCTGAAACAGAAAGCAAACAAATTTAACTTTAATGTAACATTTGGTGTTACAGATCATCCGAGTATGCTCGGGTGGGCTGCAAATTAAAAAAAAAGTGTCTTTGATTATATAATTTATAGTTTCTACTGCTTTTTAATAATGTAAAATCTAGAAACAAATGCGTAACGTTTCTAGAAGTTGATATAAAGAAGCGATATTATTTAAAGTTGTTACTAAAATACAGAGAAAAAAGAGATTCGGGAATTTTAAAAAATCAAATGCAATGTAAAAGTCTAAAAGAGTTATTATATCATTTAAATCAACCTATTGGGCATAGCTAAATTAATGATTCAATTAATGACACTTTTCACATCTTCACAACTCTGAAAATTCAAATTCATAAAACCCTTTAAACGCATTCACTGGCATTTATTTAATCATCATCCAAAAGGAAAAGTACGTCTAACTTATATCTCGAAGAGTTCACTATATATTGAGGAATAATTAAAACTACGTTGCACGTTTTGTCACCCCTTAAGGCCATGCTCTTTAGTTTTTGCTGTTTTTTTTACGATTTTTTATGCATATGTAGCTTAAATGAGAGCAGATATCAAAATTATCTCTGGAGCTTTTGTTTAAAATGGTTTTTGCCGTGACAGCTATGTTTTTCAAAGCAATATATTATACGGCTTCGCTTAAAAGTCAATTAAACAGTATTTCGTTAATTCCATAGTTAGCTAAAACCATAGTATTTATAGCCTCGAAAAAATCAATCAGCATGTAGAAGACGATTTTAAACAATACTGCCAAACAGGTTTTTGATATCCACTCTCGTTTAGGCGTAATAATGTCGATGGAAAAGTATACACTACTTAAATGCTTAATTTCGAAACATTCTGATATTATTCTAATATGCATTTGCATTACTGCCTTAATGAATTTAAAATCACGATAGCCCATTGGGTTCCTGCTATATAAAAACGATTAATCGAAAATATACCTACGTGTCATCCCTTTTCACTCCCTAGGGGTCGAATTTCGAAAATTCCCTTCTTATTGATAGTCTACGCCCTGAGGGGAACCCTCATTCAGATATTCACGGTTCTTAGTCAAGTGATTGTGTGACTTGATATGCCAGTCAGTGAACCCTTTCGTATACAGATATGTTCAAGCAACGTAATAATTACCGTTTTCTGTAAGAGCAGAAGACAGAGAAGTGTGAAGCTAAAAAAAATTAATATTCACGCAGTTTTATTAATTTAATGTCCGCGCTTCACATTGTCCAGTGGTGCTACCAATATTAAAGCGCCTTCTTGGACTGTACTTTGTGAGCGGCCTAGTCGTGTGGGAAAGTATTTTAAGTTAGTAAAAATTACTTCCTGAACTGAAAAATGTTGGAGAAGTATTCACGTCTCTCATTTATTGAATATTGGCCCATAAGAAGGTGATACCTCTTACCGACAATGTATGGGTGTGTTATAAAAATAGTTTTAATCATTCAACTGTCAGCTAACTATTCGGCACACATGTCAAGGAACCTGACCTTTCTTTAACGGATGCGGTGACTTATTTTATGTCGTGTTAACATTGCCTTATCTTCTTCTGAAATGTACAGTAGTGTCGTTTCGCTGTGTTTCTGTCTGTTTCTTCTCTGCCTGCTGAGTTCTAGATCGTGACTGTGTTTTTATTCTTTGCAGTTATTGTTTTGAACATATGTCAGGCGACATTTGATGTTCCTTTTTATCGTTGTTTTCTCTCACATATATGTATGTGGCTTCTTTTGCAACGGTCGTGTAATTCAAGCGCTCTTCAGTCATCTCACATAGTTTCCAGAGGGCCGAGTGTCCTATTTCGGGACATAGAATGTATGTGCACGTTGTGCCTTCCTTTTCGTCTTTACTACTTGACAGTACTTTGGTAAGTGATGTTTGGTTCAGAAGTCTCAGGTTGCCTGTATATGACAGTTTCTCTGTGAGCGACTTAGTACATGGTAGTCTTTAAACTGTGCCACGCCTTGTAGTCGTAACCGTTATAGTAAGATTTTCACTCGAATCAAGAAAATTCCATTGACTCTGAAGATACCAGTTTGTTTGTGTGGTGCTAAAACCAAGTCACACACTGCTAGTGAATTTTTATTTTTATTGTGGCATTTCCAACAGCTAATGAGCATGAAAGAAGCTTTAGTGAGGTCGAGCATTAATTCTCATGGGTCAGTATTGTGAGGAAGGCTCGGTCTTGATACTTGTTTTTGACTGGAACAAGTACTCATCATTTTGCTTATCCAGTCAGCTCAAATGCTTCTATTTCTCATGTTACGTTGTGATAATTTCAGGTGTTGTTTTCGTGTTACTATAATTTCGAACTCGATGTTCAGCGACTAAAGTTTCTTCGCTATTGTTGATAATTTTGTCTATTAGCGACACGAATTCGTGCGTCAGGCTTTGGTCTCGGTGAACAGTTTTGTGTGATGTTAACTGTTTCACTGACGCCACTCCCAGTGTTTGTTTCCTGCGAGTCGCGAAATACATTCTACATGTTGTGTGTATGTACGTACATTGACAGCTGTCTTCTGACTTCTTGAACTGTCTTCGTTGTCTGTCGTCTATTTTTTTTGTTGCCAGCCGGCATTCACCAGTTGTTGGTCACCAGTCTGTCAGTGTGTCTGTTCTGTCTAGACATCTTGACAGAAGTTTTCACTTGCCTGTCACGAGTTGCTCGTCTGCTTCAGAGGAGGTGACCCCACACACCCACACAAACACGAATGACATTGATGTCTTGAAAATCATGGATTTTACTTAGAAAACTTGCCTACTTATATCTCAGCAAATAACAGCGCAGTGTCAACATTGACCTCCTATTTGTGTACCTTGCAGGCCATAACTCATAAAATATATATATATATTTTTTTTTTTTGCGGGACACGTTGACTCTACGCATTTTCAGATCTGTATGTGTGTTACGTATTTGTAGAGCTGATGATTTTTGTCCAAAAAAAAGTATGCACCAATTTGTTTCAATGCTTTACTGCACGTCTGCAGCTTTGATTTGTGGTTAGTGATTGGACAATCACTCGGCACCTTGGGGACCTACCTCAAATCATGTAAGTGCGGTGTCGCCGTAGCTATTTTCTTATTGTCACAGCAAATGAGCGACGCCTTTGCAAAAATTCACGCTGACGTTGAAACAAGCTAGTGCGAAGTTATTTTCAACAAAAATCACTGGCATTACGCACAGTATTTGTCGGTGACAGCCATGACTGGAACAATTGCTCGCAATAGCGTACGTACATTAAAATGGTTCAGTTTATGTTTCATAAGCAATAAAACTGACGTGTTTTCAGTTTCGATTTCTTTTTAGTTGTCATTTAACATTTACAACTTCTATTCAACAAAACGTTTTTGTTTCTCCTCCTTGTCCGTAGAGTGTACACTTACATAGAATTCAGTAATTCCCTAACAGTTTACAGTAAACCTTCCTTGGAAGAAACCGTGTGGTGTAGTTGTACAGTGGTAAGACCCTGGGTTTGCATTCGCGAGGACTCGGGTTAGATTTTTCGTCCCGTAATCTGGTTTCGGTTTTACATGGTTTGTCGAACGTTGTAATGGTTCATAACGGTAAGCCTAGTATGATTCTTTCCCCGTTACCTGCCTGTACTGGTTCCGTCTATAATAACATCGCTGTCAATGAGTTAGGCCCAAGGGATGCAAGACCAATGCCCAGGCCTATCTCTACGTGTTACCAAATTGAACAGCGCCATCTACAGCCCATAACATACAATGTCCTATACCAACGATTTTTTGTTGAAAAAAAAAATCGTTACTTCCACACCTGCTAAAGTACACAATTCCCTATCTTCACCTTTAAGGGCGTGGTTCACATCAGTTTTAAACGTCTTTTTATATTTTTATATTTGCACCAGATATTTTTTTTCTTATTTTAGACATAAATTGTGACTAAATCTTCCTCTTCGAAAATTGTTGTATCTGTCATAGTTTTCGCGTAACGAGTCGTAAACGTCAAAATTTGCACTTTACGGTTTTATGTATGCCACTAAAACCAACTGACATACCAAACCGAAAAATGTCACAGTGTATAACAATGTTTTAGTCTATGACTTGAAATATATTAAAAAAATTTGTATTTAAAAAAATTTTAATTTTTAAATTTTCATTTCAAAATGCAGCATTTTTTATTAAATACAAAAATATTTTATTTTTTGTTTTTATATGTGTCATATCATAGCCTACAACATTGTTATACACTGTGATTTTTTTTTATTTGGTAAGTCATTTGGTTTTAGGGGCGTACATAAAACCGAAAAGTGCACATTTTTACGTTTACGACTCATTACGCGAAAACTATGAGCGATACAACAATTTTCGAAGAGGAAGATTTAGTCACAATTTATGTCTAAAATAAGAATAATAATATCTGGTACAAATATAAAAATAAAAAAAGACATTGAAAACTGAGGTGAACCATGGCAGCGTTCAACCTGATCACGTAACGAAAGAGCAGCATAAAAGGCTAGTTCTTGTATAACGTATTTGGTAAGGCCCTACTTAACTATCTACTTACCTACCGATTAACCTGTATACTTACCAACCTATGCATTTACCCACATACCTACCTACTTACTTACCTGTTTACCTACTGAACTATAACCTCCATACCTACCTACTTACCTACCGACTTACCTACTCACGTACCTGCCTATTTACCTACCGTCTTACCTACATACTTACCCACAGCCAGAATCGTTCAGTGTTCACACCACTCTTCTAGTTCTCTGTTTTTCAGTTTAAGAATTGGTGTGCTCAAAAATTTTTTTGTAATATGGTACTAGCATTAGGTTCATCTCGGAACACTGGTGCAGTGTCCCGTTGGGCGTAAGGCATGTCTCATTAAGCCAATGATACGAGGCGGAATACGTCTAAAACAAAGGAGCCGCAACACTGATCCTCTTCTGCTTACTGACCCAGTCTGTGCCTGTCACCGCGTGAAAGTTGCAGTATCCATCCTCTCTTGGTAGCGCAAACCCCGTCCCGAAGTAAACATTGAGCCATTACACATGATCATTCATCACGCGCCCGCCGGACCGTGAAATTCTGCACCGGAAGGATGATGTCGGGTAAAAGGAAGAGGCGCGTCATGAGGGTGAAGGGGGAGGGGAAGTTTGTTTTGGTACGGGGGCGTTAATAATTCAGGAGGACTCTCTCCCGTCGACCAGGATCACGCGTGTTTGCGAGGCACCTCATCAAGATCCTGGCGTGTCGACCCAGTGACAAGCTCACACACCGTTAGTAGAGAGCGCGCCAACATTCTGGCATCCTCTACGCGGTGGAGGGTATACAATTCTGACAAAACATTTTCTAAATTCTAGATCACGAGATGCTGTAGAATATTCCCTACATAAAAACCGCATACTAAATGCACATATTTAAGATATGCGTAACGATTTCCTAGGCTACCGATGCTTAACAATGTAAATAATCTCTCTGAACTCGGGCACTGCCAAAAAAAGCGGCAGTCGCGATCTGCGACGTCAAAATAAATACGTCTTCCGTGGACTGTCCACAATGCACTGTTCAAAGAAGGATTTGCCACAGACTTCTCCGCCGAACTCCCTCAGACTGCATACGAACGACTGCATTTCTGTAGCAGTCGATCTTCTGTGCGGCGAACTGTCAATGAAGGTGATGCCTACTCCTTCCAGCGTCAACACGGACACTCTGGAGGTGTCGTTACTTTTTAAAGTGGGTTTCTTGACTGTTGCTTCAGAACATTAAATTCCAAGATTATGAATTTTTCTTCATGAGGAAATATAAAAAAGAGGATTATTTACCAGACGGATAATGTTCTAGCAACAACGTTGCTGTGAGCAGATTACCTTTCCTCACACATATTTGCCAATGGAAGTGTCTAAATCGAGCTCATTTACATCCCAGGCCGTCTCAACAGCACAGCATATTTTTGCTTTTACTTTTAATAGATGATAATTGATAGGAAGTAAGGCACTGGAAATTGATCAACCTCGATGACAGTATGTCTGACGTCACCAGCCTGTACTGCTGTTTCTGGTGTTGCATAACGAAGTGTCCATCACTCTTGTAAATCATGGTCATGGGAAAATGATAGGATCGTTTGTGGTTACTCCATAACAGGATTTAGAACACACACGGTACGAAACATGACATTACTTTTAGGACAGTTACTATACAAGGCCGAGCTCTTAATGAAAATGAATTGAAAATCCACTTGATGTTCTCGCCTTCGTGCAGGGTCGTGGTGAAGTCTGTCACTCGCCCGGCGTGAAGATTGGATTGAGGTGAGGACGAGATGAGTGTGTAACAGCGGAGGAATGAGAGAGGTGGAGGAAACATGAGTTCCCCGAGAAACCCATGCGGCCAACCTATACAGGAACGTCCGCCACGTTTCCCACATGCTATAAACCCGGGACTGAACCCGCCGTGGATCGAACCCTCGACCACCGCGGCTCTCCCGCTGTCTTAAGAGTTAGTTGACCTGGCGCGTGAGACGTGCTGTAGCGTGATACGTATAGTCGTTTCTCATATATAGTTACTATACATGTTTCTAATGCGTTTATCTACGAAAAGAAAACACACTTCAAACTAAGTCCCTATGATTTTAAAAATGCAGTCCGGTAATTAAAAACATGATTATGAAGCTCCTCAAAAATGCTAAAAACGACTTTTTCACGTTGCTGTACCCGAGAAAATATCAACCGTAATCGTAAAACAAAATCATAGAAACCTGCATTGGACTTTACCACATACTTTCCACACATAAAATTATAGGGTCATCGCTTGAAGTCCCGTTGAAATCAGTTACTACGTAAACACTGCACGCTAGTCTAGTCCTCCGCGCCTAGAGGCGATGTGGTGTTTGACGCACGGGTTATATTCGACTTATCGCCTTCCCCGTTTCCGTGCCTCAAACGTAAAAATAAGCTACGGTCGACTAACTCTTAATACCAATGTAGATTTTTTTCGTACGGTCCGCGACCCGAAAGGCAGCAGAATTCTGCGACGAGTTAAATATTACTCTGGCAGTGCGCTGGTACTTCATGTACAACCCACAAAGTGTTCAATGTGAAAATTGTACAGACATTTTACGTCCTCGCACATTCTGTACATTGTTATGATTTGTAATGTAGTTGCTGTTGCATTATGTGAAAAAAAAAAAAACACTGCTTCAGACAGTGATGTTCATAAAATATGTATGTTCCGTAATTTCACATGAGGGTTTGTTGTACATCAGGCTAATTTAATCGAGACAACTCTTTCGACGAAGTCCTTAATAAATGATTTACTAGTCTGACAACTAAGCATATCTATCAAATATAATTTTCTTTAACATACAATGCAACTATGGTGATATCGCAGCGTATGTTAAATCAACAACTACTTATCCCTAGAGCCCGGAATAATTCTCGGGTTCACTGACCAGTAGGATAGCCTCCAAGAATGTGTGTTTTCTCAGGCAGACAGCAGCTGCTCATTAGCTGCTCGCTTCCACGGTCAAATGGGCATGTGCTTAGTTACATTTTTGTTATTGGCTCAGCGACGTCCAGAAGGTGTCATATAAGTCGAGAGCCAATTACGAAAGTGACACGAACGTGCAGTTGCTGGAATTATAGCTGGTGTCGGAAAGAAAACGCGAATATTTCATGGCCCTACTTATTGCGTATACAAATTATTTGTTAAAAACGTCCAGACCGCAAAATATTCGTGACTTGTTTCTTCAGTAACGTAAACTATTTTTCCTTTTTCTGACGTCTAGGACATTTGATGTATATATTTGATAATATCATACAAACATTAAACACAACACTGCTCTCATAAGTAAAAGCGCCGTTACTTAGATTTTTTTCTTTTTTGCTTAGCCAATTTGTTTGTAAAAAAATGTGACCTATCTATCTATGACATAAAAATCCCTAAATACTTTATACAGGAAAGTTAAACAGAAATTTACATTTGTCCAAACTCCAGTTTGAGGCGAGTTTTGAGTAAATGAGGTCCAAAGTGACAAGTAAGCACTATAAACGCCCTCCATCTACGACGAGTTAGGGCCTTCATGCTTTCAAATCGTACAAATATACACCACAGGTACTACGATCAAAAGCCATGTTTTTTTAACATGTCAGTGCGCCGTGCGTAGAAACGTGCCAAAGACAATTATGGGAGTTTATCACCAGGCAGAGACCTGCATTTACTGGCAGTTCCACATATGATAGAGAGGAAAACCTAGAGAATTATGTAAAGCCTTCGAGTACCGCCACAGTACATCAAAGTAAAAAAAAATCCGTACTTTTACCAGAAAACAAGCTTGTAAACTAATGTCAAAACACTTATCAGCCTACGCACTACAACAATAATGCCGCAGGTTATTAAAGAGGTTCATATTTTCCAAACACCTGAGGTGATTAGAGAGATACATTTCCTGAGCAGAACGTTCAATATGAAACAAAACATCCTTTGAAGGCCTGTGGTATCTTGCAAAATATTTTACAGTTCTAAGAAAAAAAATTGTTTTTGAAGTTGGTTACCAAAAATTAATTTGTGTCACTTCAAACACGTGCTGTAAAATGCACAAAAATTTACTTGTAAATATGCAAAAATTATTTGTAAATATACAAACATGTTTATCAATAATACAGAAACATATTTGTATATTTCCATTCATTTCGAGTGATGTTTAAAACATTTTTTGTAAATTTAGAGAACTTTTTTTTTTGAAAGTAGTTTTCAAAGAATTTCTTTTGTAAAAGAACAACTTATTTTTAATGTATACTTTCGTGCAGATCTGCAAAAAGTGTTAATGTTGTCTAGAATTGATTATTTCAAATAATTCGTGTTATTTCGAAGATTGTTAGTATGCAATGAAAGTTTCGTACCTCTTGACATTAAAACGACGTTTAAATCTCTTGCAATCTTACGGAACAAGGCAAAATGTGGAGGGAATAAAGAAGATATCAAGAATGTAATTTATTCATTTTTTTTTCTTTTCAGATATGTAAAACATATTTACATTTCACTAGACAAATGACTAAATAAAACTTGTCAAACAATGGCATGATGTCTTAGTAGACAGAATCGACATTGTTACTTTGAACCAGGCCATACCTTAACGTCCGCACATTCGTATCACCACCAAGTTGAGCTTTCTATGAAACACAGAAGAAAGGATTGTGATTTCCAGGATTTTTCTGTACTTGTGAAAAATGTCAACTAACGGAAAGTAGACAGTAAGTACTTAGAGTAGGGGACCTTTTCGAGTGGAAAGACGGCACTTAGGAATAAAAACTTTAGTATCGAGGATACAACATGCTATATTTTAGGGACATTGTGAAAAATAACTGCTTAATGTGGAAAATACGTGTATTTTATGATCTATCACATATGAAGAGCCTACTTCAAAGTATTGAACTTATAAGACAATTCCAGTAGGACCTTTCCTATGCCTCACTGAACAGAAAGTGTACCAGAACTTAACAAACCAAGAAAAACAAAAAAAAAATTATAAACGATGCCCCTTCTTACCATGTATTCATCGAGGATTCAGTCTCCCAGAGTCTGAATAGACAAACTTGCTAAATTATGACGACAGAGTGATAAAAACTACTTGAGTATATAGTATGTCAAACTACTCACAGTTGATTTTGTGAGACTTATCTGTTCCGTTCAGTGGTTTACATGGTTACTGGAAACTGGACTTACGGCTATAAATTTATGGGAATTGCGATATGCAAACTTCGGAGTTTGAAGGGACTTACGGCTTTTTGAGAACGTGCGTTGTTTAAGCTGAGTATATTATACAAAGCCTTAAATCTAATTTACCTTTAAAGAAAGGTTGATAATATGTATAACTATTACCAGTTTAATATTGTATACATGTAAGCAACTACTCTATACAATTAAATCGTTTTAAAGCGTCAACACTCCGATGCACGTAGTAACTTTCCATTCTCTTGTTTCTTGTAAAATGTGCTTAGAAGTTACACAGCAGTAAATTATATACTTTTACAAAAATATTGTAACCTTTACAGGAAATGCTCGTAAGTGTACAAGTACTCTATGTCTGTATATGTAAAATTATTTTCGTATATTCACAATTAATAACTGCAAATTAACTACAAATTCGTGTACATTGAACAACAATTGTTTGAAGGGTTACAAAAAAAAATTTGGCAACCAGTTACCAAGAATTTTTTGCAAAAGTACAAAATATTTCGTAAAATGTGACAGGCCGTTGAAAGTTGTTTCGTTTCACGTCAAACTATCTGTTCGTGGATATATATTATAGTCACCTCAGGTATTTGGAACGTTTTAGACCAATTTAAGAACTTTTTATGGTGTAGGCCTTATTAAAGGTTAAAATGTGGTTGTTATGTTAATGAGATTGTTTGTCGCTATAAAAGCGTTTATATTAGCCTATCTGAGTGATTTGTGTACATACGTATGGCCTACTAACTTATCAGGAAAGGAAAATTAGAAATAATTTCCTCACGAATTCCACAGATTTCATTTTCCGGCCATTATCAGCATCCGAATTCTAAGAATGTTATGGCACAGACTATGTGTTATAAGAAATGTTTTGCACTATAAATACGACGTATCCCAATTATTATAGAATGTACAATATGTATCCGTGGACAACCACAAGACTCACGTCCTCGGCCAGTATTCAGATCACTTCGAATGCGTTCCCAGAGCAATCAATTGGAATACACCGTTACCCTTGGAACCACGACTAAAGTGATGGTGGAGGAATGTCATGTTGTATTTAGTAGGGATCTAACGATCGAAAATACAATTATATTTCCATGAACAACTTACTCCTTAGAGCAATACTTGTTCTAAGTAGTGTTACGTTCACGTAGGTAAATATATCACTGGTGGATAATTGCTTATATAATTATACGAATTAATGAATTATTGAAATAAAATCAGAGTTCCGTACACGGCAAACTGCCGGATATCGCGTCAGTGTCTTTGCGAGGAGGCGCGACTCACGTCACTCCGAAAAGAACAATTCGTAGACGTCCCCGTTTATGCTATACCTTTCAGGTAGGCTTATTTTAAATAAAAAAGCTGCTCAATCGTCGCATTTGTTCCGCCAAATTGCAAACACGGGAATTTGCGGTGCTCTGGTTCGTCCAGTACACGAATGTCTCGAGATAGGCCTACATAAGATCCTAATTCCCGAGGGGCGTCGCGGATCACGTCCGGTTTACTCCTCGTTAATTAAGTAATAATTACAATCAATTTTGTGTTTCGCGAGCGACCTCGCGAACCTACGTCCGCCTCACTCTGAGATTCGGGACGCACGGCCCCGCAAAAACATGCGCTTCCCGCGAGCAACGACGCGACCCTGCTCCAAAACCTGACAGCCAATCCCAGAGCTATATCGTCACCATAGCCACGCCCCCTCGCTCCGAACCATCACCTATTCCTCCGACAACTATGCCGTTTATTTTTTCTTATTTTCAATTTTTTCTCACAAGTAACAAATCATTTTACCATTACTATACAAGTTATGAACAATTTCACACATATTTACATAAACCCTGAAATATTAACTATAGACGTGAATATTTGACTTAATTTACAAAACGGCCCCTGATTGGCTGCCCCCTACTCTTCTCTTTCTTGGGTGGTCGTAGGCCAGCGTCACTTGGGGCGGCTTCCCCCTCCCTTCCTTGCAGAGCAAGACAAATGTGCTCGTTGTTCCTTTTCGAACAGCTCTGGTGGCACAGCCTCGCGATACAAAATATAGGGTTGCCTTCCTTGTCCAGAGCCCTCGTGGAGCGACATGTCCCTGTTCGAATATAGGAGAGAGAGAGAGGGGGGGGGGGTTGTGGGGTAGACCAACGCATACTATACAAACTTCCTTCCCATGCCAGCCACAAACCTTCTTACAACATTTTTTAAGTGAAATTAGTGCATTAAATTAATATAACTGTTAATTGCTCTTTCCAATCGGCTATACACTAAATGCCGATTACAGTAGACACATCACTGAAGAAGTGACGAAGTGTTACTATAGCACCGCGAGCCTGCCACGTGGCAGTACGGCGTAGGCAGTTCATACACTCGCGTTCCTCGTACGTAATACTCATTACTCTATCTTCGCCTCATGGCATTTAGAATAAACATTTTCGACAAGAGATTCCCTACTTCAGGATAAAATCTGCGTTCATCTGTATAATTTTCAACCTAAATTTTATAGGACATCCTGCAAAAGTTTGAAACAAGGTTTTATTGGCTACTGGCGCCTGCTTGATAGGAGCTTAAATTCTCCGGAAAATTGGGTCCATTACAAGACAAAACGCGGTTAGACAATTCATAGGTGAAGAAAATGTGTGCGTTGTGGCTTCGTCGATCAGTTGAAATGGGAGATGGGCAAAAAACACTTCCGTAGTCATAAATTTCGACCCGCTCGGAGACATTAATGGGTGGACGGTCTGGACCAGAAAAACTTTCCCACCATTATCGTCCAATTACACGTCGGTTTCTTCCCTCCGTCTACGCTGAGGCACAGT
Organism: Medauroidea extradentata; assembly: GCA_003012365.1. Classification (NCBI taxonomy): domain Eukaryota; kingdom Metazoa; phylum Arthropoda; class Insecta; order Phasmatodea; family Phasmatidae; genus Medauroidea; species Medauroidea extradentata. The sequence goes on along the minus strand of PNEQ01107225.1, from coordinate 4,167 downwards.
TTCTGTAACCATACTTCGTTTGAGATAGATGACAGCAAATATACGTTCACGATCGACCACGAACTCATGTTTACTCGTTCGTGCCAAAAATTTAATTGCCGTGGAAAATAAGTTCTACGTTTTCGTGTGACCATAACTCTTTTAAATGATCGCGCAGTTGTATATTTCGGCACCATCGAATATTTTTTTCGTCTTGTTTACTTCGTTCATGCGTGAGAAAAGTTTTAGAATGTTACTCAAGATGGGAATGTCTGATATAATATCACTTTGTACTCACTCGTCCTTTGTCTTTCAAGCTCTCAACAAAGTCAATTTATGTTTATCTTATATTACTCCATGGACTGTTTTTTTAACAAGGGTAGGGTAGGATCATTCCTAGCGGGCCTTGTGCCTTTACAAGTCTATACGTGTCCTCCAGCAAGTGTGATCTCGGGGCGATTTGATAAAGTATTCGTTTTTTCAGATGACTGATAGAAAACGCTGAATCCGTACGTGTTATTTCACTTTAACAGTAATAAAATCGTCACAGCTCAACTCTGATTTATTTGTGTTTTATTAGGGAAATTCACAACATACAGGAAGAGTAAAGGACTCAAGCCATATGCATTTCAGAAAGGAACCCAGCCACATTATATAAGTTATATATATATATATATATATATATATATATATATATATATATCGAACCTCTAGATCAATAGGGGCACAACTAAAAAATGTGGTTCTAAGATGTTAGCATTTTAAGATTTAGTAGAAAGAAATTTGAGTGTTAAGTACTTTCACTGTTACGATAATACTACCTTTCATGTTGGAAATATGCATAAATATCAGTTACCAGTACTGTTATATTGTGATAAATGTGCCTATTATTTTCATCATATTCTGTAAAAAAATTTTTGTACTTTTACAAAGAAAAGCCTTGGAAACCCAGTTGCCAAAGAAATTCCTTGCAAAACTACAGTGGTTATCCTTGTAATAAAATACAAAGTATATGTTTGTAAAATTACAAGGACCAGCATTGTAGTTGTACTTCAATAAGGAAAAAAAATAAATTTAAATTTTCACTTGTACTTCATAAATAACACTGAACTTATTTATCAAATAACTTTTGAATAGAGGACGTATACAAGAGATTATTTTGAAACAATAAAAATTAACCTCGGGAGGTGCTAAGTTTCGAACCACTAACCCCACGCTTAGAATCTACGCATCTTATCCCTAGATCCCGTTTTTTTTTTTTTTTTTTTTTTAAGAAAAATGTTTGGTGCAGTGGCGATGCGGAAGCTTCCGCATCATCACTGCACCAACCATCCCCCCCCTTTAGTGTGACTTAATTTGAGTGACCCCAGTACTTTTCGTGAGACAATTTGTATAGTGACAATTTTTGAGACCCAAATGGACAAACACAAATTTACACCCAGCCAGACCTGGGAATCCAGAACCCCTCGTATCCAAGTCGGTCGCTCAACCAACTGAGCTACGGGGGGTCGGCACTGTGAGACACATATCGCTTCGTCTTTATTTATCTGTATACATTCAATGTATAGTTCAGTAATAATTCTTCCTTTTAAAGAACGCAATTAATATAAATATTCACTTTAATCCAGAAAAATACTTTTCAGAGGCTGTGAACTTTGCGTAAGTAATTTCCGGCGAACTTAGATATTTGTGGGCTACACTTTTTTTCTGAGTTTTTTGCAAAAAAAATCTTTTTAACGTTATAAACTAATAGTTTTACAAGGAATATTTTCAACATTTACTGAAGTTTGTACAACTACGAAGAAGTGCCTTGTCATATTTTACAAAATAAATTACAGTGCAGGAACTGTCGGTATAGATACAAGGAATTCCTTTGTAGTATTACAAAGTTTACCTTTGTAACTTCACAAACTAATGATTTTACAAGGATATTCTTTGTACTTTACAAGGACTTGTAAATGTGCAAGGAATATCCTTGTATATTTTACAAAATTTTTTAGAGTGTAGAAAAATATTGAATATGCGTAGTAATGATAAGGAATAAACTCATTTAATCCAGCTAGCGTGTACGCCTAAAAAGTGCTGGCATTACCGTCAGAAAGGCCATTGAAAGATGTATTAACATAGAGGTTTAAGTCAAAATGATCACTTTTTTAACTGTGTCCGAATAGATCTAAAAGTGTGATGTGTGTGCCTGTGTGTATATATATATATATATATATATATATATATATATATATATATATATATATATATATGCTAGAAACCATATTCGTATGCATACTCCACCCCTGTATATTCGTTAATTGTCTGTTGTTCCACTGAGTAACAGCTAATGGACAAATGGTCGAGGCTTGAATATGCATAGGGTAGTGCATTCTAACATGCAGGTTAGTGATCTCGCCGAATTTTCCTCTCCTAATAATGTACGACACATAGCTAGTAGTGTATAGGTGAAGCCAACTGATCAACTAATATATAACTTGTGTAATGTACTGAAGCAATCAACATATCTGTACTTTGTACCAGAAAGTAGGAGCTCGTGTCACAACCTTCAACCAATGTAACTCAAAACTAACTTTTGAGGGTTGGTTCTTTCTGTATAACGTCGTCCAATTATTTGCTCACTAAGTGTGATTTAGAAAACATTTCAAACCGTTATTCAGTGAAATATATCCAAGTAAATAAACAAAATTGGTTCGAATGCATTTTATGTTCAAAATAATAAACATTTCATTTCATACAACATAATAACACCGACCACTAGTTTTATTTTAACGCCCGCCTGACTGCAGTTACTAATTCTTTCCCACTATTTTTACGTTACTTCAGTTACTTTACAGCCGGTCTTAATGGCATAGTTGGTTAGGTCCTGGGTTTGAATCCAGGCTCGGACATGGATGTCGTGTTGTCCCTTCACATCACTTCTACATCTTCGACTCTTAAAATTTCGTTTTTCAAGGACCGTAAAAACTGTGTCTCACTTCCTTCACAATATAAAATATCCGTATTTCTGTTATTTCCTAAGCATAGACAACAACAACCTTTAAACCCACACACGACCTGTTATCTTTGCTGCAAATCAGTATATCTAACACAAACACTTTTGGCTCTTGAGTTAGTGTACCTTAGTTTTTTTGTTTTTTTTTTTTTTTTTTTTTTTTTGTGAGGCCCGTAAAAGGGAAAGACAACAAGGCTAATGTAACACGTGCGTCAAACATCTCATCGCCTCTAGGCGCGAAGGACTAGTGTTTTCGTAGAAAGTGTTTTTCAACGGGATATCAAGCGATGACCCTGTTATTCATTTGTGGAAAGTATGTGGTAAAGTAGAATGCAGGTTCTATGATTTTGTTTGACGATTACGGTTGATATTTTCTCGGCCACTGCAATGTGGAAAAGTCGTTATGACCATGTTTGAGGAGCTTGGTAATCATGTTTTAAATAGCGGACGGCATTTTTAAAACCAGAGGTAAACAGCTTGAAGTGTGTCTTCTTTTTGTAGGTAAACGCATTGGTAACATTTTCAATACAGCACGTCTCACGCGTCCGGTCCAAGAGCGAAACAATGCTACCAGTGACGCACATCTGTTGCTCGGGTTGCATACGTAACTTTAGTTATCTTCCTCTCTCTCTCTCTCTCTCTCTCTCTCTCTCTCTCTCTCTCTCTGTATAGTTCCTATATTTCTTCCGGAGCAGTGGCGATGCGAGCAGAGCAATGTATTCCACAGCGTAATTGGCTTAGCGGCCTCTTTGACGCGAACGAGCTCGATCGCTGATTAGCTGCGTGGCGCCGTGGAAACGTGCCGCTCCTCTGATTGGCGGATCTGCGTCTGCTGGTCAGGCCGGGTGGCGTGTGGCCAGCTAATTGGATGGCGCCGGTCCATTTCATAGAGACGTGCTCCTGGAGTCTGTGATACGCGCCGCCATTCAGTTTCTGTAGACGTTTTTGACTTGATGTAGCCCCTCTCTTGCGCCGCAGTTAAATACACGATGTGATCTTTGAACGATTCTTGCAATGGGTTGGTATTATGTATAGAACCGATATCATGGACATACGCCATTGCTTGCGAATGTTGCCGTCTTGCAGAAAACATCCACAATAAAACGAAAAAACAAACCAACAAAGAAAAGTCGAGCGTTAGCTGTTGTCAACAAACAAATAACATACATACAGTCCTAGAGAGGGAC
>PNEQ01107221.1:0-23115 GCA_003012365.1 Medauroidea extradentata | reverse complement strand
AAAAAAAAAAAAAAAAAAAAAAAAAAAAAAAAAAAAAAAAAAAAAAAAAAAAAAAAAAAACAAAGCAGTGCCACATGTTTGCTTTTGTTTCCCATCTTCTCCCAGCCATCGTCTTTGTTTCCGTGTCTTGCGAGAGCACAGGGGGTTGGGGGTGAAGAGACGACACGGTTCTTTTTTTTTTTATTACAGCATGGCCAAAAAAAAGATCAGCTTAGCACTCAGTCCGTAAAAAAAAAAAAGAACGAAAACAATCCTGCATTATCTCATCTTTTTTTTCTTGCTTCACATCAGGCTGCGTGCTTCAGTTCGTCTTTACCTTGACAACTTGCGCTGTTATTGATCACTCGGCACGTGAGGCAAATGGCTGTAGCGTAAAAACAGCCTACAATTGTCATGTATGCTACATGTGGGCTGATAAGATTTTTAATTATGCTCGTTCAACAGGGCAGTGGTTAGAGCGACTGCGAACCGTGTGTCGAGAGGCACTCTGCCTCTATTCACAGTGCAGAGCATTAAACTGTTGCGTTGTGCATAGTTTTACGATTTTTCCTATAGTCCTAAGACTTTAAACGACGAGTAATTCAGTCGTTATTTTAGTGACAGCACATTGAAAAGTCCGTTTTTAACCCTTCTGAGTGGCTCCAATTTAGAGTTTCTAATAGGCGTACTGTTTTTTTTTTAAATAAGGACTTTTTTTATTTTATAAGCATTTCAGGGCTGCCAGCCACCGGGTAGGTAGAAATTAGGGTGTTTTAGGAACTTCAGGCATAAAAGTAGGGAACTTTTAGGGACTATTGAATTTAAATTAGTGACTTTCTAAACAAAACGGTTTACAAGAAAAACCACGAGAAAATTTTCTATATATAAATATTGCTAATTAATTTTAAGAATGGTCACCCTTCTCCCTAGTAAGCAAGAATACTGTGTAAAAATATGTTTCTACGTCTTAACACTGCATGGTGTGGTTAATTGAACTTTCTGACATTGAAAATAAATAATACACATCACTGACAACTAAGGACATTAACAAAATAAAATATTAGTTTACACAATATTTTTGCTCACACCAATATATTTTCAATGATAGTTTACTTTAACATTCATTTTAATTTTTTTTATCTTATAGACAATAGCTCACAAACTGTTAGATGAATATGAATTACACTTAAACAATAAAATGTTGGCATAAAAAAAAAAAACATTTGAAGCTTTACCTAATATTGCACATTATACAATCTTCACTTAAATTCTCACAAATAAATAAATGCGAAACAAAGATGATTTACATTTTAACAATAAAATTTTTGGATCTGAACCTAATGCTGAAAAATTAACCCAAATTCAGTTCTCTGCAAACTTTTCATCTTTAAGTTAGAACAAACAATATTGAAAAATTAATTGTTCTTGGTTAAAATTGTCATTTTTCCTTGTTCTACTTCTTCTGAAAAAAGTCTGTCATTAAAACGCTTTTAGTTTTCTTCTGCAAACTATTTTGTAAATCATCAGCTTTTCTTTGTGTGCAGATGCCTCCTTCTCCACCTTTGAAACACCTTCAATCATGGCTTGGGCGAGTCCAGCTTCTTCTCTCAGCCTTAAATATCTCCTTCTTTCAAAGTCTTCCTCAATCGTTCATTAGCTTCTTGTAGCAATGTTGCAGCAGTTTTCCTTTTCATAGTTTCTTCTTTTCTCAGTGTTTCAAGAGCTTTTTCTCCTTCCAATATTTCTTTTTTTCTACAGTAGCCATGTTTTCCTTCTCTTAGGCTTTTCTTTCTTCTTCCTCCTTGATTTTTTGTGCTTCCAGTTCTTTCTTCTGTTTTTCACTCTCAATGTACTGGTGCTACTTCATATACGCACAACATACCGAAGCCACGAGGTCCTTAGTGATGGGCACGAGATGAGGTTTGTTTTGATATAACTTCAAAACTGACTTTACTGTAAGAATAGCATTCAATGTTCGTTCAGACAGAGATGATCTGTCATCTGTGAGAACTCTTACAGAACAAGAAGAGCCCCTTTCTACGTCAGCATTCGCATGAGACACTGACAGTGCAGTTTTAACAACTGCACCAACAGTGGGGTATTTGGTATTGCCTAAAGAGTCCTTCAGTGTCATGAAATGATGCCAGAAACTTTCTATCCCCATTTTCCCAATGTCCTCAGGCACATCTGTTTCAATTTGAAGAAGGTGCCACTCATCATACAAACGGCTTGTATCTATATTTAAAGGCAAATGCTTACTTAATTCGACAACATCAAGACAACTTTGTTCTGACTTTACTTTTTGTGGTTGCAAGCACTGGAAACTTTTCAGGAGAGGTTTCACGAATTAAGATTTTTGTATTATGTGTTTTGATGCTTCTACGAAGTGAGCACGAGCATCTCTCTGAAATAATTGTCTCTCTTTCTCACTTATATTTTGGATTTCTGCCTGTATATCGTCTGGAAGGAAAATGTCACTTGAAAACAAAAGATTAGTCTCATCCAATACATCTTCTGAGATATTACTTGGAACGTTCTTGCAAACTTTGCCAAGTAAAATTTTGATAAGTAGTTCAATCTCATCAAACAAAAGGTGGACAAATGGCTCTTCTCGCTGAAATGACAGAGTAAATCTTGTGAACAGCTTAGCACTTGACACTGCAAACAGTATTTCAGCCTTTATAGATGGTATTTTCATGGTATTTTCAGAAGCTTTGAGATTTTCATGTAACTGGGTATGTTCATTAGTGAACTTTTTTTTTGGTGGGAACAAACTTAAAAAAAATATTCATTTAAAGCATTCCATTGCTCTAAAACCCTAGTTGCTGCTTCTTCCATGGTCAGCCAACGAGATGGTACACGTTTAATGAACCTGTGACAAGGTACATTTCGCTTCTGTTGAACTGCAATATAATCATCCCATCGGGAGGGCCAATCTTTACAGAAATGGTAAACTGAAATTATTAATTTTGAGGCTGAGTCTCCCAATTTATCAAGGGCATGCTGATATGCATTGTGCAAAATATGTAAATTGCATGTACCAATATCTAACAAAGGTTCTTTCCTTTCAATTCATGTATCAAATCACTGTTCATTAGCCGGAAAACTTTCTTGTTGACGTTTGGTCCGTCACTACCAAGAATGATTAGATTTTTCCTAGACAGGCAAGCATTCTCCATTGCTTCATTTAACTTGGCAAAAATGTCATTTCCTGTGGCACTACCAATATAAAAAGTTTGCAAGTGTCTGCTAACTACTTTGTTCTCATTTTTCGACCAGAACCTTACAATTGTCTGAAGTTCTTTTCGACCTCCTGCATTCACAGTTTCATCGTAGCATAATGTAAAAGGTGTATCTTCCATTTCTCTAAGTTGCTGTTGTCTAAAAAATGGTGCTAAACCATCAGTAATTATATATAATGCTTTTGTTCTACTCAATGCAAAGTCACCCATCGCTGACTCTGGGAACATAGCTGAAAATGTCTCTTTTTATATCTGTGCACGAACTGAAAGAATAGTCTGAAGAGACACATTTCAAAACCCAAATTAATTCTGCAACAGACGAGTTGTCTCTAGCGTTACAGAGTTTAACGGTACCTGCTGCACTAGTAGTAGGTTCTGATTCCGATCCAGGCGACAAGCTTAGGTGGAGCTGGCTAGGAATCAAACTCGTTCGGGAACACACTCTATGTTTCTCACCTTTTGCATGCTGAATTAATTTTTCGAATCCTTTCACTACACTAAATGTTTTCAAACACAACTTGCAAAATGATTCACTATCACTTTTTCTTCATGCCCAGGCTAAATTAAAACTCCATTACAATCAGTCCGAGTCAGCCAGCTTGTTTGAAAAATACACTTCTCCATTGTCCAATATATTTATCTTCCGACAAGTTCACAAAACAATATATTTTCAAGAGTATTTATTCGTATCGCTTAAAATCGTATAATGGCGACAAGCTGTAACAGTTCATGCGCAATTACAAAAAAAAAAAAAAAAACTCAATGGCTTAACTGAAATGTTTTAAATTGTTGCAGTATGAGCCATTCTGTTGTCGGTGAGCTTTGCGCCAGGCAAGCAGGATGAATCACGCGGGCACAAGTTGAGGGAGAAGCCGTGAATCAGCCGGCCGCTCTCCCCTGCCCTCCCACCAGTCCTACACAACCAGACCTACCGCGCCTCGCGGCCGCAGATGTGAATGTCACGGCACACTGGGAATTATGGAGCTTATTTGGAAGACACCTTTTCGTTATACTAAAATATAATTTCAAGAAAATGTGTTTATTTTAAGTCAGTAATTGCTCTATATTACCTTTAAGGAAACAAATCACTCAAAAAAAACTTTTTTTTAATGTTGGGGGTGTCAAAATTAATTACCTCGGGACTAACGACATCTGCGATCTAACGACATAATTATCTGGCACCATGCGGTGTCGTTAGATCGAGGGTTTACTGCAATTATTTGTATATGAATTAAATATTTAAAAATGCTAAATGTGATGATTCAAGATCAATATTAGAGAAAGTAATTCTATCTGAAATGACAAAAACAAACTGTTTAACCGTTGTTATTGTACCAGCTCTCAGGGCGTGCAGGCGAGTAAACAAAGCCATGTGGAATTTGAGACATTGGTTTAAACCACCGCCTGTATTTCAATAAGTACTGTAATTTGCTTTCGTCTTAATTATAGAGTCAGAAGTGTTAAATGTGACGTTATAGGTCATTCGGAATAAAGTGAGCACTAAAGATTTAACCTTTGAAAAAAAATCACTAGCCGTTACTGCATATAAGTCAACATTAACAACTGTTACATTATTGTTTGTATGGTTGGTAACAAATCATTGCATGTAGTTCCGTGTATTTTATTATTTGAAAACCGCATTAGTGAAAGAACATAAGATGTAATCGATCTCTCTGTATACAATATGCTTTAAAATATTTATTTACACTCTTATTGACATACCTACTGACTGTGTGATTTTTACTTGATTAGCGCCACCACAAAGTGATGCAACCGCCCGCTGAATTCAAAACAGCCGTTGACACACTGCCGCTAACGCTCGCTCCACAGACGAAGTTCAAAATACCTGCGACAGGTGGCATCAGAGTTAGGTTTTCGCCGCTTCGGCTTCGTTTCGCTCGCTTGAAAGCGAGTTGAGTCAGAGTGTACTTGTCCGTTGTGTAATAAATATGGGTTTCTTATGAACACATTCATAAACAGTTACTTCTAATACTTTTGAATATCATTGCTAATCAGTTATGTTATACGATCGCCAGCCTGAGCATGTGGAAATAGAAATAACATTTCTTTTTTTTTTTTCTGTTCCACAAGTTAAGAAAATACGGTTTTTTTATTGTTTTTGTAAATTGATTCGTTGTCGTTCATGGCAGTATGCTGAACGGAACTTGAATTCTTGAATTGCGTGGGCTGCGTGTGTGTAAAGTGGTGGTTTTGAATTACAAATTAATATAATACGCATTCATTTACGATATAAGTAACCGCAAGAGTGTGTGTCGTAACCAATTAAGAGTCGATGAAGAGAAAACAGTGTCATAAAACATTAACTCGCAGGTATTTGTATCTAATATTACTATTGAGTATAGCATATATACTGCGCCCGTTCATTTAATGAGTAGATGTTGCAGATAACATTTATCGGAGCAGTGTAATGTAAATGTAAACATTGTACGAGCTTATATAAATAAAAACACGTGGCAATGTTTATATTTACATACAGCGGAAAGATATAAATAGGTGGAAAATATAAAAAAATCAGGGCTTTTTTGAGTGTTCACTTTATCCCGAATCACCTATACTTACGTGTCAATATCCTTACAGATTATAAAATAGGCCCTAATAAAATTCTGTGTAACCGAACAACCCCTCCCGACGCAATGACACTCCAAAGATAAAACAAATGCGATAAAAACCCACGTCTTGTCGCTTCATATAAAATATACACATAAAAAAATACTGACTTAAAAAGAATTTTATGCTTGCACAAATACAGTAAGCTGTGTTGTTTCCTGCTAGCATGTCATCAGATTCAGTTACATGAAAAAGTAGTTTTTAGCTATAAGTGCACCAAAATGACATGTACCTACCGTATTTGCCGGCATATAGGACGACTCCGCATATAAGACGAGTCATAGTTTTGAAGGTACAAAATCTTGAAAAAAAGTAAATTACTAATTTTGAAATTCCTGACAGAAAAATATTTTTTTCCTTTGCCTGAAACATTAAAAACTTAGTTTATATATTTTCAATGCATTTATTACCGGCATTTAAACATCATAATAGACAAATAAACGAATAACATTGGCTTCTACCGCCCTCCGCGCGCCCAAGAGCCAAGGAAATGCACGGCGGCGGCCGGTGATATCTCCATTTGCCGGCAGGTGTGCGCGACTTGGCAACGCAGGCGTAAGGCATGCCGCGCACTATATGGCAACAACAGTTGCTTGCAAGGTCATCGCATTCCTGTGCGCTGTTGTCCGCCAGCCTAGCACTAGTCGGTAGACACGTGAATGTGTTGTACTGTACCTAGATCCTCGTTTTTTCTGCACGAGAGTCTTGTGCTTGCGAGACAAAGGATGAAAGCATGCGGACCTAGATCCTCATTTTCTCCGCCCGAGAGTTGTAAGCTGGCGAGACAAAGTATCTCGGCATGCGCTCGCATCGATCGTCGCTTCGCTGCGAGGAAGTGTCCTTCATTATGAATGACGCTCATCAAAATCTTGTACCGTAAATTTTATTATAATAAACGGGGCACCCGTTTTCATTTGTGACGAAAAACGCAACTCCTTGAAACATCATACAACTCCACAGCTTACAGCTTATCTTTCAAACGATTTTTGGCTACCAAAAATTTTTGCACCCTTATATAAGACGAGTAGCAATTTTTGAGGGCCAGAAATATGTAAAAATTGTGGTCTTATATGCCGGTAAATACGGTAATAGACTACTGCAACACAAGAGTGATATTCAAGTACCATATGATATTGTTTTACTGTGTTGTGAAAAAAAATGCACATTGATGTATATCATCAAATTTAAATACTTATATAAAAATTTTAATTTAAAAAATTTATTTTAACTTTAGTTAAGGCTGAATTCATCTAAAAGAAACTTTTGTTTTTGTTTCACTTTCGTGAAATTTCATAAATTTTCTTTCGCTTCCATTTCGTGGGAATTAAAATAAGTAATTTTGCACAACACTAGTTTTAATTATAATGTAATCCTTAACTATACGTATTAACCTGGCATAATTTTCCACATTTTCTTGCAAGTTTCTGAATTACGTATTAATTTTACAAATTTTATTTAGATTTTTTTTTTGTGTAATTATGCTATGTAAGACTCCAGTCGAAATATTTTAAATCTAGCTAGTTTTGGGCTGCGTTTAGGGATTAGTTTCGCGACAGGCAAATGCCTGGCCTGGTCGTAGACCATGGTTTCGGAATGCATGGTCTTCCAAGTAGTGAGTGACGTAGGTGCGGCACTATAGGTGCCAGCACACTTGGGTGCGGTGCAGTGTGGCACGGCAGCAGAGAGAAGCCGCACACTTGAGAGCGGAGGAACGCCGTCGAGCGTGCCCACCCCCACCCCCCTCACAAAGACTATTCTACCTGGCATTCTGGACAGTTAGTATGTGCGAGCGCAAGACTGTGTACCCCTCCCACTCGCCCCTCACAACCACCTCGCTATACAGCATTATGGTCTGTCCGTATGTGCTACAGTACAGTGTCATACAGTCATGAGTAGCTCATCAGATGGCAATATGAGGGGGTTGGCTTCATCATATAATTTTAAAGATAAATTTTTCAGCTGAATTTCATTATCTGTTCGCTGATCTCAAGAAAGACCACATTAAAATTTTCTAGTATTTTCGTATGCCCGAAGAAATTTGTTAGTAATTTTTGGCTCTTTTACAGTCACATATGCAGGTGTGCAAAAACCGCCGTATAATATGGCCACCACGAGCGAGAATACTGGGCTCAAATTAGAGACTAAAATGTTTTATGCCTACAACATAGCATGGAGATGGTATACCATCTTGTGCCATCCACCTGCAGGTATTATTTTATGTATGTTTTGCCGAGTAAACGTAAAATCATGTTTGGACTGTTTGGGATTTGAACCTGCGTTCATAATAAGATAGAACAGTGAAAATAAGGTACCTGTGTACCGCTAGAGTTGAGTTACCTTGTGATATGTTGCCACATTGAGCAGGTAAATTGTCATTGTATAAACTTTTCAGTGGCATAGCCAGGATTTGTGTATGGGAAGGGGACGTGGTTATCTGGGAACATTACCTATGAAGAAACACCAGCCACTTCCTAGAAAGGAAGTCCAGAGGTTCTCCATCCGGGAATATTTGGATTTCTAGATGTAAAATAATGTTGTTTTTGCAGTTTTTATAACAAAAACATTGAACATTTTACTAGACAAAATGCTATGAATTTTGTCACGAAACTTTTAACCCACTCCCTCTTTTCCGAACCCCTGTGACTACACCACTGCAACTTTTTGCCATAAACATTTTCGTTTCTAATTCAGCCCAGGATTCATGAGGTGTACTTAATATACGGCCATTTCTGGACAGTCTGCGTTTGCTTTTTATAGGCGGTAACCTCAGAGTAGCCTGTCTCAATACCAACAAAATCAGTAAATAAGGCACATTCAAATCAAACACAAATTCGTAACGAAATTATGAAGTCCAAATCTTTTAAATGCAATTGCAACTTGTTTGGGTGTTTTCAGTTGACAATCTGACAATGCAGAAGACGAAAATGCAAAATGAAAAGAAAACCAATTAATTTTACCTACTCTTGCATTTCATCATGAATTTTTTTTAAAACGTTTATCTATCGGCTATGCATTCAAATATTTGCTCCTCGTGTGATTGCATATTTTACAGACCCGGCCTTAGTGAAATATTAATTATAGACGCGGCTCCACATTGCCGAAACCTTGCCACCAATTTTCCACAATCTACTTATATATCAACGACTGCTAAGTGGCACAAAAGGCATATTTAACAATAATGCAAAAGTCGACTCAAAACGATGACCACACTACTTCTGAAGCCAGGTCTGCCGCTTGCCAGCTTGTCATTGCCAATATCGGCCAATAACACCTGGATCCAGGAACGAGAATTGCTGAAGGTGGCTGGTTACTGCACGTTGCAGCACTTACCCTGCACACTTGCATGTAGCGACGAGGTGGTTTTGCCAGCTGCTTTCTCCGAAGACTATCCGTGCTGCAGAGCGCACTGCGCTCCGCTGCTCTTCGCTTGAGTGTGCGGGGATCCATTTATTTGCATGTAACCGGGGGGGGGGGGGGGGTAAAAATTCCTGCGCTTAGCCGCCCCCAACTGTGCAGGCACCTTTCGTCTCCAAACTTCTTGTCCACCATTGGGCAGTTTCAATTTTATTTAATTTTAGCTACTGTGTTAAATAATTAATCAAATTATTATCATGAAAACTTGGCTTACCTCACTAGCAAATATCCTTTGTATTAGCATAATAAATTTGCACATGGACATTTTATCTTCATTTAAAAGCCTTCCCGGATACCAGAGTATTTTGTGGGTGCCCTGTCGTGGTGTGCTAACGTGTCGCAGCAGAGCATTCGCCCCAATCTAGTTCTATTCTTCACCCAGGTCAGACAATCATATATGTAGCTCACGACACGACAAAGGGCTATGCGTCCACACTAAAATATGTATTCACTAATGGTGTAGACACTTGTACTTTTTATGTGAACGGGTGCTGGCAATAGGAATGTTTCCCTTCTATTTTCAGTATTTCTGTTCTAAGTACGACCACGAGGTGTATGCCAAGCTTGTTAAAAAATATATAATTTCTGCTAAAATGTCATAGCTGGTATATATTAATATATTAATTTCTTCTTTCACTATTTTATTGCATAGTTAAAAGTTACTCAATACAGTACTTTCCTGCTTAACAATTTTCCACGTCTACGGCATCTTGCGACTTCCAAATGAATTTTCTATAACCTCAATATAAATATTTTGCATTCTCATATATAACATGTATTTATTTGGATCAAACTGTAAAAAATTGTATATTGCTAAAACTAAGCAAATTACATGTGATTGAATGCAAGATTTACCACCATAAATAATAATATGTACCAGATTCTGTTTACTTAGCATGTACACGACAGGCTCAGATAAGTCATAGAAACAACTGCACACAAGGGAAGCCAACTCTTACAAGAAATGGAAGAATGTTTTGTTTGTGTAGTATTTTTGGTTCTGGAATATGTGAATGTAAAACTGAGACAAATTCAAATTCTGGTGGTTTTTCATTGCTCTGATAACACAACTTTAACAAAATGGTGATGGTACCTGTTAGTGTTTTAAGGCAGAACAACTAGCCTATATTAACATTAACCTGATAGTTAAAAATAGAATAATTTTAACAAAAATGTGAAAGTAATAAATTGTGACAGCCATTTGCTTTGTTTTGTATTTAATTGCACAATTTTTCTCTTCACTGTAAACAGAGATCTATTAAAGGTACAACCCATATGTGAATATGACCCTTATATGGGTAAGTACAGTTGAGTAAATGAACTAGACCCAAATGATAAATCAAGAGAATCGAAAAACTAAGAAAGCAATATTTATTCAAGTCTCAAGTCCTTTGATTCCAGAAAATATCTAAATAATCAAGGAATTGATGCATCAAATCCCCATTCCTATTCAATACATACTGTAATAATAATAAAAAAGTTTTCACTATTACATAATTAAAAAAGTCAGCTCAATGAGTTGTGTGAAGGCTACTGAGATACAGTAACACTTCAGATCATTTCTTGGAAATAACTTTCATAACGTTCTAAACTTCCTACATTATGTATTTCTATGACAGACGCAGTGAATTTGTGTAAAAATAATACCTATAAAGTGAAAATTAACCAAATGAAAGTTGTTAAAAATATTAATGATCCTGCAGTAAAGAGTACGTGTACAAAACAAATAGTTAAGCAATTCAACTGTACATTTACGTTCACAGTAAAACTTCTTTATGACGACCCCGTGGTTTCTGGGAATAGGAAGGATCATTATAGCGGTGGGAAATTTGGGGGAGGAGGGGTTGTTACAAAAATTTCAGATCAATTTTGACCCAACCCCTACATGTCAAAATGTGTCATTTTTACAACAAGTCATGGTCAGTAGTCTTTGACATAAAAAGACAGTAAAGTATTTAAAATTTAATATAAATGAATAATAATACCAAACATATTCTGAGAAAAAATAACGACAGTCAAGAAGGTCGTATTGAACCTCCTCATATTGCCATGAAACTTTTTGTAAGAGAAGTACATTTAACATTGACTACAAATTTAAAACAACACAAATTTTCATGGAAACATTGATATATTGGTTACATGCAAGACATAAGGACTAAAAAGTATCATGTCATAATAGTGGTAAAACAAGTTGCGTACTGGCAGTGTCATTGCTTATCACTCACGGTAGGATTAAGGAGGAAGTGTCAGAAGGTGAAAAGGGAAGATGTCTGGCTTAATCATAGAGGAAGAACGAATACTCCCGAGCATTTCCGAGCGGCAAGAAAGTAAACAACGTGACCCGGTTGCTTATCTGTTTATTGGTACAAGAACAATCTGCCACTACAAGGAGTGCCACTCGTGTGGTCTAACTAACACGGACCACGCACTACCTGGAGATGACAACATTTTTTGCTACATTGAAGTATGAAATATGTATGTGCAATTTATAATATATTTTCCCTATTCAGATAGTTCATGATATTTACACGGATATAAAAATAAAACATAATAAAATATTTTAATAAAAATAAGTGTGCTGTTATGTTGGCTAGCAATGCAAATTAAATAATTGCAATCTTTACTTCCCTATGTAAAATATTAATTACTACAAAAGTTACGAGGCAACATTTGATGTACAGTGGAGCCCCGCAACTACGACAAACGATAATTCTCGAGAATTTTGTCGTAGTTGCGTCGTCGTCGTAGTTGCCGAAATTCCCTTTTTAACCCCTAAAAAAAATTTTTTTTGTTCAAGTCGGTGTTTTTCTTGCTCTAATACCGTGTATCAGTGTTACTCTCATTAATAACACGGTTTTTTAAAACAAAGTAATGTTTTTATATTAAACGCTGACTTTTTCTGAAGATTTTGATACTAGATAAGCCTATAATACCCTCCCCAATTCGTGTTGAAAGATAGAAATAAAATTGAAAACGGCGATGGCGCGAGGCCCGCAGCGGCACGAGTAACGAATATCGACTCGAGTGTGCTGCGCTCTGTGCCAAGCGTCGGCAACTAAAGAGCTTGTGTACTGTAGCGCTTCATGCGCCATTAGCCTCTACGGCACAGCTCATGCCTGACTGGCGACTGCCTGTCTGTGTAGTATAATATTAGTGTTGCGTACTGGAAATATGTTACGATTGTAAAGTGTTTAAATGCTCCATACTTATATATCTGTTACGTTAAACACTTCTACAGGATTGTACAGTATAATAAACCCATTTTTTCAAAATCATGAAAAATTTACAGTGCGCGACGTAACTTGCCGCCAGCGTTCAGACCAAAATAAAAACAATACCTACCCCAGACGTATTAATTCGACTTCTCTGCTCACCAGAAAATAAAAATAAACCACAGAAATATAAACACAACTTCTTGTCGGCAAGGAAAATGAGTTGCGTGAATGTAACGCAACATATTTTTGGTGTCGGGCGTAGTAAAGTGTTGAATGTAGCAACTGTAATTTTTTAGCGCACGGTAATATATTTTCAGTGTTTTGTTACGCAAAATCACTGTAAAATGAAACTTAGTAATATTTTAATTGTACGGCATCTTTATTTTTGATTAAATTATATACAAAGTTCCTAAACATTTCCTTCAAATACTTAATCAAAACCGTAAATAAAATCGTAATCCAATATAATCGCGCACAAAGGTCGTCAATAATCAATCCAGTCAGTTCCAAATAAAATCCAAAGTCGAAATCCAATAAAATAAAGCCAAGAAACTTATGCAATATCACAAGATGTATCCAAAAACCAAGCTACGCGCGAACTGTGTAAACACACAATGGCAAGGGCGACGTACGAGACAAACAAAGGGTTTTTTGTGTTGCCCTCTCATTCGCTGACCTCGCTCGGAATCACAAAGGAGGGTATAAGGGCTGAAGAGGAAAACATGAGCTGCTTGGCTATCACTGTTACTACGCACGCAGTCGATGTACAGAGCAAGCTATAGGCTGTTCACAGTAAAGTGAACACTTTTCAAAACTATTTCCATGAGAACAGAAATAAATATATTTTGTAGTGGTCGCGGACATCAAATTTCATTTGAGTTTAAAATATACGCTATGTCTAATATAAAAACGGAAATGTTTATCATAAATAGGCGACAGAAGAATGCAAATCGGCCGAGAGAAAACAGTAACTAGGCGCTCAAAAGTGTTCATTTTACCGTGAACAGCCTTTACGCGTAGACCGTAGACAGTGCGCGTGGTGTGAGTAGGAGCAGAAACGGAGAGGGAGAAAGAGGACGGAAGAGAGATGTGTCATCACATTACCTGCTTATCTTCGGTGTTGTGTGCACGGCCTAACTTACCAGGCGCATGGCCTACCTATCCAGTTGCGCGGCGCAAATGTATTTCAGGAGACGTTTTTAGAGTTTTTTGCCGATTTTTTTCTTTAATAGCTGCGACTTATTTATTAACGGACACCACCTCTATTATTATGCACGCTTACAGACGTATTTTAAAACATCTTTCCTACTTTAAATAGTATTTTTAATACACACACTTTTCGATTTTCATTTTTTAAATTTTTTTTGAAGGAGATCGAGAATATTGTCGTAGTTGCGTTGTTGTCGTAGTTGCCGATGTCGTAGTAGCGGGGTTCGACTGTATTATGTAAAATGTTTTTTTTTTCTTGCTCGGCCATTGGAACAGTATGGTAAAAAACAAAGTTATGCCTGGGAAAGTGTCATATTAGATATTAGAGAACTGTGATCCTGAAGACAATCATGAACCTACAGAAGACAAGTGGTAGAGCCTCTATTACCCACACAATGTATGTATTAATCACATTTCTGATGTCACAGTAACTACAGCCTCATTTAATCTCATTATAGGCTTATTTACTGTACACAAACAATTACATTTTAAGTTACTTTTGCATAATATTCATTTATTGCTGTAAAAATATTGATTCCTGCTTATAACATTTTACTGCATACAACACTTTTTTCACAGGTCCCTTGAAAAACGTTATAACAGGGTTCTACTGCATTTGAATATGGTATACATAATAATACATATAATAAATGTTATATTATTTTTTTCTTAGCACAAAATTGAACATTTAAAATATGCTGATACCTAAATGCTATAAGCCAAATTAAAAATAATGTAAGAACCAGTTATGAATAATATTTTTCACACTCTCTGACTATACACTTCGGTACATTTTGCACAAAACTGAATGTTGAATTTAAAAATAATTTTGTCCCCCTAACACAATCATCTAGTGTACATGGGTAGATTTTGGGATTAAAATAAGGTTGAACAGCTGCGGATATTAGGTATTTGAATACGTACTAAATACTGCATCTTAACTGTGTTCATTTTAAACAAAAGAATCATTATGGCTGTAACTTAAACTTGTATAAAAAGTGTTTGCTAACCTGATTCTTTCAACAATACAACATACACTCAAAGTACACACACATATGCACATGTGTGTGCAAACACATACATACAGACAGTCAAATGCAAGAACATTTTGAAACACAATGAAAATTATAAAATAAACATCATCAGAAGTTAATCCCCTACAACTAAGCTTAAATTTCAGTTTCAATGTACTGTATAGGTGTAGACATATTTAAAAATAATGATAGAAATGAAAATATAGATCTGTTTATTTTACCTAATACCCCTGACTTATTTTTACAAAAAGGGGTAAATAATGTCTAGGATTCAAATTGTTAAGGAACCACAGCAAATCCAATTGCTTGTTTGTTTAGTCCATCACTTCCTTGGTATAACTAATTTCAGTCTCAAGAGATTAAATACAAAACAATAAATAATAAATCTCGACTTCTTTCTTGCTGAATACAGCAGATGGATTAGTTATCATTAAAGTAACCCAATAATGATCTATATAGCTAGTTTCTGATCCTAGTTAACAGTGTACATACATCACACAAATGACTATCATGTATAAGCACTAAGCAAATCTGATTACAAAAATAAATCACAGTTGCAACCTTTCAACAGCTCAATAAAGTCTTAAATAAAATTACAATCAACACCACCAGCCTCTTAACATGAAAGCTGTAGGTTATCTTAACCTTTACCTCAGATCTTTTCACTGATCAATAAAAAATACATAGAACAAAAATGTAGGGCTGTGCAAAGTATTGAACATTGTAAATAAAATGATGTTATTTTTCTAGCTGCATATTCACTTTTAAACTAACAAAAAATTTCAGCTGGGTTTGGGATTTCAAACTTATTAAAATTATGATAACCAAAAATAGCCCAACTCAAGAAGGTACCAAACTCTTAACTTAAATAAAGGCTATTAAAAATAGATTATTAATATATTCCAATGCAATATGGCATGGAGTTGCTAAATTATGAACATTTCATATGTATACTTTTGTTGACCACTATGCACTGTGTTTACTAATAAAGATTATCAGTCTTTCTTCCAAGAAATTTTCATAATTCCTGTACACTGACACTAAAGTCAACAATCAGTCTTGCACATATTTTCTGTGTGTGCCGTGTGTATATGTATATATACACGGTGAGTCGGGAGGAAAGGGCATTATTTTAAATCTTGATAGTACTGGTCATTGTGATCAAAAAATATAATATGAACATGGGATCAATACGTGATGGTTGTCGAGAGAGTCATGTTCAAATGAAAAACATTGACAACCTGTCAAATTACTCTTATTGTATTATTTGCTTTAATGTTCTCATTTCAGTGACAAGGAGATTGCAATAAACAAAAAAATTGCATATTAACGAGTTTTGTATTTTTATCATGTATTTTTAAAAAAATTACACAAATTGTTGTGTACAACTAATTTTTATGTAACGTAACTTTCCATAGCAGAAATAACAGAGGATATACACAACTTTCCTTTTCATGTCGTGTCGTTCTTTGGTCCAGTGACATATCACAATAACTTATCTTGACATTAATTGAAATACAAAGATAAAGGTGTGTTATTCATAATGTATTACAATCTCCTTGTCACTGAAACGAGAAGATTAAAGAAAATAAAACAGTAAGATAAATTTGATAGGTTATCAGTGTTTTTCATTCACAGGAGGCTATCTCAACAATTGTCACACATTGACCGCAAGTTCATATGAACTTTTTTAATCATAAAGACCAGTATTTTACGTCCTAGAACATTGCCCTTTCCTCCCGACTCACCCTGTGTGTCTATATATATATATATATATATATATATATATATATATATATATATATATATATATATATATATATATATATATATATATATATATATCTATATATAAGAAATAAATTGCCCTGCACACCTATAACAACAGTTTCGGAAAAATCTTTAATTTTGAAAGATACCAAACGAGCAACAAAAATAAACTTTTACTTTGTTCCTTGCATGTTTCATTTTCAGGCATTAATACAGTATAATACTGAAAAGTATTTAATTCTGTAAGTTGTCAAACATGTAACAAATACAAGCATTTACTGTTTAAGTTTATTCCACATTTCAAGTTAGACACTGACTGTTTTAAGTACTAAATTAACATATTACATGTAATCTGATTGATTTAATTTAATAATTTGCAACACACTTTTAAAATATCAATACGTACTGTAGTATTGTATCAACAACAAATATGCAATACAATTCTGTGACTCAACGTCAAACAAAGAAAAATAGATAAAACAACATTAAGATATGCAATAAGTTACCCAATACTCATTGAAAATTAGAATGAGGTGATGGAATCCAAGATTCAAATACTGTAATGAATACTTTACATAACGGGTTAAGATTAACTTTCTTAACAGCAATTTTCAAATTATACCCACACTTTGTCGCAAAAGATTTTTTTGTTAATAAAAAGATCTAAACTTGGAAACAATTTTCCGTAAGGTGATTCAGGGGAAGACGCCAGTCACACAGGTTTTCAACATTTTATAATTTCTGATTGATCTAAGATCTTTGTAGCTCATTTCTGTACTGACTTACATAAATATACGACAAAAAAAGTATCCTATTAAAATATAAATTTTTTGCACATTTATTCAAACATTATAACTTAAAATTCCTTAATATTGCATCAGCCCCAAGTTACTTTAAATATTATTTATATCTTGAATTTTACAAACTGGAAAATAGGCAAGAGTTCACATGGTAACCTCAATATTGATAAACAACTATCACATAATTTGGAATTCAAGAAGTGTTTATTGGCAGTACAAATCTTTATTGCAAATGTTCGTGTAGACTGTGCTTCTTCATATCAAAATTAATTAGAATTACAGAGGAAACACAATGGTCTACCAGAAACCTTACACACTGGATATACTTTGCTAGATAAGTTGTAGAGAATATCAGAATATAACAAAGTGCTACCACCAAGCAACAATAATAATAATAAAAAAAAAATAAATAAAAAAAAAACTTTGCCACAGAGAACCATAAAGATTTCTTACGATTTAGATTACCAAGAGCACGAAACAGCAATAGTGAGGACATCCTTGACTTACAGCAGGATTCATCCAATACATCTTAGAAGAAGCATTTAAGATAACTGGCATTTCTAGAAAGACCTTTAGATTCATTCATGCGAAACCACACTGAACAAAGAGCAGTATGATATAAGTGTCGACAGAAGGCAAGCACACCGGCATACCAGCATTTTCTGGAAACATTCATTATACTGCCTTATCCAGGAAAAGTTTACTGAAATAGATAATGTGCCAGTTATGTGCCATAATAAACTGTACATTCCTTATTCTGGACGAAATAAATTTATGCTATTAAGAAGTAGAGAACAAACAAGTGAAGTGACTTTGGGCAGCGTTTAACATCGAGGTCTTCAGCGCTGAAGGGTGACATGAGGTGAGTATGGAGCATTTCTGGAATGAATGGGCAGGGGAAATGAGAGATCCCCGAGAAAACCTGCTGACCAGCGGCATCGCCTGACACGATTCCCACATGCGGATATCCAGGGACCGACCTCGTCGGGAATCGAACCCGGATAGCTTAGGTGGAAGGCGAGAGGTCTGAACCCTAGACCACTGAGAGAACAAACAAGTCCCATGTTAAAATATAAGAAGCAGTTTTTGCCAAACAATTTTCTTTACTGATTCTGGGACACAACAAGACAACACAGTTACCTAGGCATTTTTCCCAAGTTGTTTGTACCACAGCTTTGTAACATTTGTACCAGAGACAACTGTTGGTTCGATTAGGTTATACTGTAGCTCCACCCTTGCAGTTTGAACACAGTGGAGTGTTAAGTTTCTACATAGATGGCTATACAGCACTGACAACACATACCTCAGATCTGAATACATGTAACAATGCACTCTGTAGTACTGTAAGAATATATACGTAAACACAAACTGAAAGGTGCTTTTTACGCTGTGTTCTACTCCATCATGTCTCCAATTGTACAGAGATTTAATTACTGGATCATTCTGCGTGCAAAGAATGAAGCTGCTCAAACCAATGTGACTAATATGCACACCGATACGTATTTATGGTTTTAACACTACATTGACTAAACTCAATGTGCCTCTCACTGGATTTAACATAAGTTGAAGTACAAAGACTTTTGGGATACCCTGAATAACTTACAATATATTGAGATGGTTTCTTTCAGATTTTCAATATGCTATTTCCAAGCCAGTGCATTCATAAACTCACACTTGACTCTAAATAAGTTATATTTATATTTGTTTGTGTGCTACACAAAATTGATATAACACTCAGAGCCATTTATAGATACGGCCTTCAGTGTGCTAATGTATGGTATTCAGTACTGCAGTAACGCCTCAAGGAACAATAAGCTAAACAAACATGCAGTATTTTACTGTTGTTGTCAGCAGAAACCAAATGCAAGCAGGCTGTCTCAGAAAAAAAAAACGTTTTCTAAAAATCATAAAGTTTACAGCCACATTTATATTTTATAGGTCTAATGGCTTAATGTTGTGTAGGGACTGTCATGATATCATACAGTTCCATTCGTACTCCATAGAATATGCGCTTTGCGTTAATAGCTGGACATCAGTATACATTAGTTGTTAGCCAGCTGGTGAATGTGAAAATTGAACTCCTCATCAATAAAGTATGTTTACTGTTTGTGTGTGTTTATTATAGCAAGTTATACTCATGTAAGACCAGAATATAACACTTTTTGCAACTAAAAAGTTCAAAATCTCCAAGATATATATGTATAATATTCACCAGCTAATAAACAATAGCAAAGATTTACAAAAGTAGTTTTGTAAAAAAACAAAAACTCACTGCAAAAAATTAAATGCAAGTAGGGTGCATAAGTATGTTCCTTCAACACAAATAAAAATTATGTATTTTTACACCCACATACTTCAACCGTGCCAGAATTATGAAATATTTTGTGAAATTTATTTTTATGTGAGAAATATTGAAAAACAATGTTGCTTTGCACACACCTACAAATACACTACTGAACATTATATGGTGCATGTAGCTGAGGTTCCTCTGAATCTCACTTCAATCTGTTCATTATATTTTTGAATGATAATATTACATCCATATAAATTAAACAATTAGGAAACTATAACAGCTTGGTAATACCAGAGCTCGTAGTTAACACATATGTACTACACTGAAATTTGTCAAAACTACACCTGTTGTCATCCATATCAATGCAGAAAAAATAAGCAAAGTTCCCTCAATGTAGAAGGAAAAATCATTTAACTAACCTCAAAACTGTTCGTTACAAAAACTATATAAAAAACAAAGTAATTTCTTCAGCAAAATAAAGTTGCAAAAAATGTTCCATTAACATATATATCTCGTTAAAATTATACTGATTTGTCACAATGTTCAAGCACTAAACTTTTTCTATGTACAAAAAATTCATCAGTAGCAAAACATTATTTTTTAACATGCTTTTCAATGAAACTTGAAAACACACATTACTTTTAAAAAAAATGCTATACATTTATCACAAGGCTTTGTACGTCTTTAAATGGCAATAACCGAAGAACATTAAATTCTCCAGGAATAAGGACACAAAATTTTCACAAATCATTTACAAAACACTACAGTCAAGAGAATGGCGTTGACTCATCACCAGAATCCTCGGACTCTGATAAAATGTCTCTCTCTCTGTCGCTATCATCAGATTTGTACTCTTGTGACAGGAAACCTGCAATCAAAAAATAAATCATAAATATAAATTAAAATGGTTAGGTATGATACAAAGTGAAATGAAAACTACTTGCAGTGGGTAACAGCCAGGTTAATAGACCAAACCAGGAACCAAGGAAGGATTTAACCATGTTCTATTTTTTAAGAATTGTGATGCGTCAGCTGAAGTTCGTGCCACCTACTCAACCATCCTGATGTAGCATTTCAGGTCATTCCCTACCTGACCACGCCACACTGCTGACCTTCACCATGCTTGGTCGGCCCAGGTTGCAGTAATTTCAAAAGTGTTTATGGCACACGAGTTAGTGGTAGTTACATTGAAAAGCAGCCGAAATGTTTGATGGGGTTTATTCATTAGTTCAAAGTTCACAACTATTTACATTTTGTTGCCGATTGGCACAGAAAACTCACGACAAACTGATTACTGAATATATCCTAAAACTGAATTCAACTGAAAGAAAAATGTGGGTGCACTCTTTTGTCCCAAACACTAATGAAAGAAAAGGCATCTTAATTACAAATCTCAAAAACGATGGAATGAACAAACGTCCCAATTATGCGCTGTGACCTTACAGCCATAATTCCACATTCCCTAACTTCCCCTGCCTTAATGGTAGCCTTCTTCATAGCAACAACCACCGCAGTTACAACTCCTCACCCTACGATTGAGCACACAGAAGTCCAACACACTCTGCGATCGCACACGGAAGATGCCGAAGACCGTAAGCAGAATATGACAGCGTCTCTAGCGCGTCGAGCATCCATTTATTCAAAATATGTCATTCCATTGAAAAATATTACTATTTCAATAAACTTTATAACCATATTTCGCATATAACTCCCAAAAACTGACGTCGCTGTGCCAAACATTTATGTTGCCGGCAACATATTTGTTTAATTTTGAGCCAACGAAAGGTCTTATATGCACTTCCAGAGTATCCATTTATTCAAAATATGTC
Source organism: Medauroidea extradentata (assembly GCA_003012365.1). NCBI lineage: Eukaryota > Metazoa > Arthropoda > Insecta > Phasmatodea > Phasmatidae > Medauroidea > Medauroidea extradentata. The sequence goes on along the minus strand of PNEQ01107221.1, from coordinate 1,702 downwards.
ATTCTGTTTTAAAACATTACTATTTCAATAAACTTTAATACGATACTCTTGCAAATAACTTCCAAAAACTGTAGTTGAGGCTGCAAGAATATATATTGCCGGCAATGTTTTTGCTTAATTTCGGGGAGAAAAAAAAGATCATAAATCTACTTTCAGTGTATCTATTTATTCAAAATACGTAACTCTATTAAAAAATATTACTATTTCAATAAAAATTAATTGTGGCATTCTTGCAAACTAACATCCCAAAATGGACGCTGCAGGCAAGAGAATGTACCATGTTACCGGCAACGTTTACGATTTATATTGAACTAAATAAAGGTCATAGACAGACTTCAATGGCATACTTTCAACAATAAAGTGTTTGCTTTGCGAAATAAATGTGTGTCACTTCATAAACACACATAATTTTTGCACCAAAGGCGAGTGAATGTTGATTCAATGATAAAAAATGGTAAATTTGAATATTTTAGACTTTGGGGATAGCCGAAAATAGATCAAAATTCTAATAACGAGCCCTCCAAAATAACAAGCCTATTCCCAGGAACTGTGAAGGGTTGTTGAATTGGGAGTTGACTGTATGTAGTAACTTATTTGGTTCCTATTTTTCAAAATTATGTTTCGATTCCAGCTTTCTAAATTTTGTTTGACTATTTCGTAGCATTCACTTAGGATTTTTAAGAGAATAACGATGTAGCTTTTTTGACATGTTAACTTGATTGTGACTTTAATGTCCTGCCATTTTGCAGTGTGATATAACCTTAACGTAATGTTGTCAGCACATTTACCAAATTGTCATTAATGTGTTTGAGGGTCCTTTTAAGCGACTTGTGACTGTATACCCCTAGGGTCCTAACATTTATTTGTCTTGTGGTTGCAATGTTCTCAGTTAATAGCTTAAATTGTTGGATTTGTGTATCCACATTTCTGTACTTGTTACATCATCGGCGCATTGATGATAAAAAATTATCTCTGAACGTACTGAATGTAACAGTGGTAATCTTTTCCACGAGTTTTCTAGGTTTAAGATATATATAAATCATGATCGTTGATGTTTAGAACTTGTCAGATTTGCCCGAGACATTGTGTTTAACAATGAATTGATTTGTGTAAAACCTTGTTTTTTTTATGATGATGGAGTGGAAATTCTCTATTTGACAAAGAACTAACCACTCATTTCTAATTCGTGATTTTGATAGTAAATGACATAACCTTGAAATGTTACAAGATTCATAAATTTTGTCTTTGGCATTGCCAATAAATCTTTTCAAACTGACAAAAAATATGTTACAGTTGTGACAAAAGAAATTACATGTGTGAAAATTTATAGAGCCCTATATTTTAATTGATTAGTGAATTTACTTCTATTTGGGTCTTCCAAAAATTTGTCATATTGGTGAAAAGTTAGTAAAATACTGAGGAACTTTATTCATTTTGTATTTATTTGTTTTGTCACCTCGTGTTTCTGTTGTGTCTCTCTATGTTGCAAATCTTTAACGCACACTGTAGTGGTACCAGTCCTGACCCACTCATCCACCATACTGCTCAGGTCCTTGATGTGGCATTGCCAACATCGACCACGCCGTCGACAAAGCTGAAACTTACTTGAATCTCATTATGGGGTGGGTTCGACGGTGAAATTACAAGAGGTCGACTTCGTGGTGAAGACAAGGTTTTATTGTCGGGGTTTTACAGTGCGGAG
>PNEQ01107220.1:5824-23217 GCA_003012365.1 Medauroidea extradentata | reverse complement strand
AGAGTCTAAAAATAGACGTTACCACGGTCGTAGTAGTTGAGAGTCACGTACTCGCACTGGCGTCATCGGGGAAAACCAGTGACGTCTCTCGGGAGTTGCGACATAGCTGCGGAAACCCATGACACCACTGGTTGACTCACGGGGCTGACCACCCAGCATGATGTAATGTGCCTGCTGCCCGGCCAACACGCAACAATATTTTACTTACGGGCCGTAATATATAACTACAGTGTGAATTATTTTATTTGAATAAGTCACTTGGTTTTTTATATTTGTATGTTTCCGCAACTTGCAAATCTTGACTTTGACATACCACTACGGGATGACTATAAGAGTTAAACAATTTTCACACGTGAAAAATGTATAGTCACAAGTCAAGTCTATAAAACAAACATATAAAAATATGTATTTTTTCCACGTGAACGGCCTTAGAAACAAGGATGAACATGTAGGTCTGCCTGGTAAATGAAACGAAAAGCAAAGCACGGGTTAACGTTGAAGAAACACACAGCGGCTCAAATTAAATTGTTTCATTTCCCAGACTATTAATAAAGGAATCGCTTAAGTAGGTCGTTAGTACACCATTACGTGAATTGGACAAAAGGGGCAGGGCAGGAGCCCGCTCCGAAGCCAGCGAGATGCAACAGACGCACCTACAGTGAGAAAAAACACAAAGCACAGTATTTAAGACCACCTAACCGTATTTATATGCTATTTTAGACAGTTTTATTTTATTTAATCCTGAAAGGGAACAGATATAGCAAACCCGTTACATAGATAAATTGTTTGTATTATGTAGCCTAATTTTTGAAAACATAACTTGATATAATTTTGGTTAGTTATCGAATTAATTAAATTTCCCTTAAGTCAATCATTAGCCGAAATTATAAATAACTTATTTTAAAAAAAAGCTACATGGTACAAACGATTAAAATATTAGTACATAACGGTTTTGCGACATCTAATCCCTTTCAGGGTTTAAAAAATAAAACTTCCAAAAATAGACTAAATAGGGGCCCGTGGCCTTAAGGCTATGCTAGATGTTTTTTTTTAAACTGGTGAAAAAAAAAAACGCAAAACTATGTTAACGGAATGCTTTGAAAAAATTAAAAACTACGAGCAGTCTCACGATGCACAAATCTATGTAGACTTTTTACAAAATAATTAGCCGTTTGTTCACAAAAAATAACTATTTTCCCTGATTTTGACTTATTATCATAACAAAATTGGTGATACTTTGGGTGCAAAAACCTGAAAAAGTACAACATTTTGTTGCTACCAAAAATTAGGTAAAAATTATTAAATATTTGTAACAAAACAATGTAGGAAGTCTTCGATATGAAAATTAAGTTGCTTTAAAAAATATTTACAAAATCACCGTGAGACATGCTATATATTTCTATCGTTTTCGCGGTAACTATTTTTAAGCTTAAACTAGAGCATAAATTGAAAATCTGTTTGATAGCTATGTTCAAAATGATTTTTACCATGTTGGCTATTTTTTTAAGACGGTAAATTCTGTCGTTTTTTAGCTAATAACGTAATTAACCAATTTTGAATAATAGCAGTATAATTTACTGTCTTGAAAAAAACTAGCTATAAAGGAAAAAAAGCATTTTAAACATATTTGTAATATCTACTCTCGTTTAAGTTAAAAAAAAAAATAATTATTATTATTTTTAACGTGGTAGAAACAGGAGTGCATGGACTTGGGAAAAAAAAAGTCTCCGGGGTGGGAAGAGCCGGGGAAATAACGCACTCAGCGAGCAAAAACCTTTCCGGGGAATTAATTCAGGGGGCAGCGATAGCAGCGCGCTGGTGCTCGTGTGGAAATATTTTAATCCAATCTGGTTTGGTCGGCGTCCTATGCTCTCTGAGAAAGTAGCTGGGGGCAGCCAGGTGAAGATGGCGATTACAATTACCTGTCAGATTGTGTGAAATGTGCGATACTCCCCCTTCCCCCTCCAAAACACCAATTCCCATGCAAGTACTTCCAATCCTCGATCAGTCGCCTGAGTGACGGAGATGGTCACTTCTATGACCTCGTCATTTCTCCGAACGTTTCCTTTACGCTTCTCCTTAAGGGGGAGTGTTATGCAATTTTACTGTATTTTCTGTTTTTGAACCATAACATTTATTCAAAATATACTATCTAAATTTTCTTTCGACAAAGCTTAGGATATATATTTGATAAACATAAATGATAATGGAATATTTTATTAATCTGTAATGAAAGTACCGACAGTTTTAAAACCGCTGAGAATCTTCTTTTCGAAACGGAAACATTATGTTATGAATCATTACATATTGATAGAGACGATGGTTTATCGCGGGAAAATTTGACTGTTTGTTGGATTTTAACGCACCTTTAACTCATGAAAAGATTATTGGCTTTCGCTTGTACGTGGAGCTGTTACCCTATTTAACTGAGCCAATAAAAATACCACAATTGTAATATTTGATGCTTGTTATGGGTCTGCAGACAGCTACGTTGTGTCAGACGTGTATCAGCCAATCATACATGTCACTATAAACTATAGTGTTATCAAGGATATGTTGGTACAAAACATTTTCGCGATATACCATCATCTCTACATATTGACCATAAAAGCATATCACGTAAATATTCCGAAAATAAGCCTACTTAAATAAACTATATATATTTTTCTATGGGATTTTAAGCGGTGACCATATCATTTTATTTGTAGGAAGTAGTTTCACGTCCTGCTTGTTACATTCCCAGATACGACAGTCTGAAAAGCCGTTTTTAGACATTTTGGGAGGTCCGAATGTCATATTTAAAATACGCGTGCCGAATTTTTGAACTTATAACGTCATACATTGAAATCTGTATTATTTTCGCTGACAATAATTTTGATACGCATTACGGCCATGGTCTTTCATTTATTTCAAAAAATTGCAAAAACTCCTGAATTTTTTTTTAACCAAATGCTTTGGAAAAAATGTTAGACTGTTTACAGTCATACGATACACAATTTTGCCAGAGAGTCTTTTTTTTTAATAATGTACCGTTTGTTAGCAAATAATTATTTCCCTTAATTTTTGCTTATTTTGACCACAAATAACGTGATATTTCAGGAGCAAAAATTTAAAAATCCGTTTGGCGTACTGTAACAGAGAAATTCATATACAAACGATAATATGTAAGTCTTAAAACTGTACAAAAAAAAATTGCTATGTGTATTAATTTGCGTTAACAATATTTTCAAAACCATTGCAAAACTAAAGAGCGAGACCTTAAGGTATTTCGTAAAAAAAAATGAATACTCGCGACTTACTGCCACGCATTTAAAGCGCAGGTAGTAACGTATAATTACGCTGCAGTCTGTCAGGTAAAATGTTTTATATTTATAATTTGCCGGACTTATTGTGACCTAATTATATATTGCCAGTTCAATTGCCATATTTGCACTGTAGCCCAAAGCAAACAGAGTTTGCGGTACATTAGCAAATTTAATATGTTTCTTATTAAATATTTTAAAAAAGCGAAAAATATTAAAATTAAATATGGCGAATGAAACCACTTCAAGCAGTTAGAATACAAATATCCGGCCATTCAAAGTCCATCTGCGAACCAATTAATTAAAAAAAAAAAATCTGTTTATAAAATACGAATAGGATAATAGTAAATTATATTCACCCAATGTTTAAAAAAAAACTGTACGGACCTCTGTATGTTGGCGTGTGTGTGTGTGTGTGTGTATGTATATATGCTTCAGTAGGTAATCAAACCCGAGACAAGACACTAACAGCTGATGTAACGAACAAGTCACAGAGAAACTAAATCGTGATCTCGTTAAAACTGCGATCGTTAAGGGCCCTCGTTATATGTGTGTGAGGCAGAAAATCGATGGAGCGGTAAGGGTGCTTCTGACAGGCGTATGTAATGCTAATTCATTATCGCCTCTCCATGCAAGCCACTCAGCTGGTGTGCAGTGCTTTTTATCCTTTTTCCTATGGGACTTAAGGCGGTGACCACATTACTTCATTTGTGGACGACATAGTTCAAAGTCCAACGCTTGTTTCTATTGTTCTGGTTTTCGAGTCCGGTTGTTATTTTTCCAGATATGGCAGTATGGAAGAGCCATTTTTGGTCATTTTTAAGGATCCGAAAACAACGTTCTAACCAAAGTGCCGAATTTTTACAACTTTAGCGGCATAGTTTGAAATGTGTGCTCTTTTTGTAGATGTAAAAATATAACGCGCCTTTAAAGTTCTGTAAATCAAAAAGTCTTAACTCATTGTAACGCATTAGAAGTCGCATGTGGGGAGGCTCGATTACACACGGAGAATTAAACCTATTTCCCCTCTCCTAATCCGAGGTTACACGTATCAAATTAACTTGGAAGCTTCGCCAAATTACGAGCTCAAGAAACTGTTTACCGATCTTATTAATTACAAGCTGATTCGCGTGTTTTAATTCCAGCACGACGAAATTGGCGAGTCGAAAGGTAATTACAGACCTTGCATGTACGGCGATAAATTGTGCTAGTTACGCTCCATTCACACACCTATCAACGCTGTATACAGCTCGCTGCCAAGGATACAAATTACAGAGTTTATTTTTCATTCACTCGCAATTGCATGACGTGATACTAGCATATACGTGCCTTCCTCAAAGCTGTGTAAAATAATAGTTCGTCATTTGTAGCGAGTGCCAGCCAGCACAAACTGCACTCGTAGGTAAAACAGTTGATCGCATTTTAAAATAATGTTATAATTGTGAATATTGATGGAAGAAATTATGCAATGTATTTAACCTTGCACGTTGCAATTCGACAATGAGAACCTACTTCATATATTTACCACGAATGCAGAAAAAACGTTTCCAAAAACGTTAAGGGGCTTTAACGAAGAAGTTAAATGGTAACACGCTCACAAACCACAATTTCATCGTTCTTTGGAGAAACCCCCACGTGTCCATTTTTATAAACTGAGTTTTACAAATGGATTGTTTCATTGTCGTCATATTTACCAGAATACACACACAAACGCCACATGTCCTCGCCTCCTCTGCAAATACAACGGGAGCAGAAAATAACAGGCCGTTTGAAAAGCCCCCACTTCTGCTGCGTATCCTGAAAACTTTACAATGAGGTTTTACCTAGAAAAACAATTTAATATTTAAATGATTTTTCAGAAATATTTTCGCACCAACAGTAACCACATAAAGCATTAATTCCGTGCGTAATTTAATTTTCAAGTTATTGAGCTTTGAAAATTACACATTTTCAAACGCTGCCGTTAACATTTAAAACACGTTCTTAATGGTCCAACACAGCCCGCGTATGACGAAACTGGACAGCTGTTTTCATTTGCCGCCCGCTCGCCAGGATTTTATAGTATGTTTTTTTTATGCACTGTTAAAAACTTCCGTGAATTTACGGAAAATTTTACGGAACTGTCTGTTCAATTAATGGAAATATTATTCTGTAACACAGTTGTACAAAATTTTGTTTCATTAACTAAACATAATATGTAAAACTGCGAGAAAAAATTAAAAATAACCGTACGCATTATTGTGCCTGCATCCTAATACAGTTCAGAAATATGTTAGTTTCCATAAGCGGAGCTAGTTGTCTTCCGTAAATTAACGGTCACTTCTGGGGATTAGTTTACCAGCACTCCTCCGTACAACAACAAAAACTATTTTTAATAGTGCCACTTTATGTTTATGAGAATTTTCAGCAACTGTTGTTTAGTACTAAAAATTCCCACTGGCATTCGGTAACACTTGAAATACTCTCATGTACACCGTTATACATTTTTACGGAAATGTATAGTTAGTAAACGGAAATAGTGTCCGTAAAAATAAAATACGGAAATGTCTATAGTAAATATACACTACGGAATATGTCCACAAGTCTGCGGACACTCGCACGGAAAAAATCGTAAAGTTATGGGTTAGAGAGCTGTAAATATTACGGCTATATTTTAATAACATCACCGGTAAATCTGCAAATCTGTAGAAATGCAATTGTAGCATTATAGACATGTAAGTATGGCTCAGTTCCGTGTGATGAAACTTTATAACGGAAATTTCGTTTTTATTAGGAAATAAGTTTCCGTAAATTCATGGAGTTATCCGGAGAAATTTTTACCGGAAATTCCGTAAATCGACGGAGAAAAATGTTCACAGCGTAATCTTACACTGACTTAAATTTAATAGACCAGGTTACTTAAAGATAACTCGTAAAATTTGCTCGTTGTCAATGCATACACCGTTACAGTTGAAGATTTTCTTAGTTAATAAGGAATGTTTCACTGGTACTACGTTGGGAGGAATGAAGACAGAAAGGTAGCTGTCGCACATTCCGACGTTTTAGTGGTAGGTTTAAGTTTATGTCAGTAAAATTACAATTCCTAAGAGATGATAACATACCACGAATTCATTTCATTGTGGCAAATCCGCTCAAGAATAATACATTTTGGTTTAAAAACAACAGTACGAAGGCCACATGCGTTTAAAAATAAAAAGAGCCTACCGAACTAACAGTCTGAAAGCGTTTAAGCAATACTACTGGCGTTCTGATTGCACGAGTCGAGAACATAATATAACATTAATTTATCTATTTAAAATCAATTTTTCTTCACAATTATGGTTAGGTTTCTTGTTAGCGACCGTGAAAACTGCCGTAACAGTGCTGCCATCTATTGAGCATTTCGCAAAACCCCGCCCACCTCTCGAGTTATCGGACAATAACAGGTGCCTTGAACTCGCTTACTGGCTAAGCCGTTTATCCAGGCGACCAAGCAATGGGACAGCAAAAACACTATAAACTGAACAGAAGTCGAGATTTAGTCGTAAATTTTAAACTTAAAAGAACTTACTTATTTTATGCTTACCATGTCATATACTGAAATAACCATTACCGACCTTTGTCGCTAATAGCAGATTGTTTAGTTTTTTTCACCATGCATTCCGTCTTGTATTCCACACGGCGCCGCCGCGCTGTAGTAAATATTGTATTTGGAGTCACACAAACCACTGGATTTAACTCAATTTCAGGAACTAAACGTAAGATGCTGCAGGGTTAAGAATAAACAGACATGCAATAACATGTCGAATGACGTCACAGGGACATCAACATGGCGGCACTCGTTTTTACTGAGCTAAAATACACTCTTTATTTGCGTTTTTCTCGGGTTATACGGACGCAAATAAAGAAAGAGTGGTGCCGTTATTCATTAAATTAAACGTACCTTTAAATAAAATTAAATAAAAAAGTAATTTCCCCATTATGGAAACTCGAGTTTTTTCAAACGACCTGTTTATTTTAAGGTGACCGCTAAGATAGACATGTTAGCGCGTTTGAGGCCTAGAAGCGAGGCGTGCTAAGGGCGACTTTTTCACGCAATCATTCCTCACAATAGCCTTTACAGGTGCAGTCACTGAAAATGAGCGCAGTCTTTTCACCAATAGCAAACTAAAGGACCTGAAATTGGCAACGTTTTCTACATGATATTCCTAAGCATAGACGTGCCCACCTTAATAAACCTAAAATGCTCTAAATTACTGAAAATTGCATTACTATTAGGTATTTTAAAACACGTTTTAGTGTCATTAACAGCTCTGCCAAAAATTATTACTGAAACTGTACGCAGGCGTACAAGCACTTAATGACATCTGTAACATCAGATTCTGAGGACTTAAATTTCCGTTTAAAGTACTCGTCACGCGTCATAAGTTCTGTTCAGAAATTAATTTTGTTTAGTTGTTGATACTGTTGTAGCATCTATATATAACGTAAAATACAGTAACCGTCAAAATGCGGACAAGTTCCGCAAAATTATTCCCGGACAAGCAAGCCTTCAAACAAATGTTACTAAAGAAATTAAGCGATTTCAGAAACAGATCTTTAAGAGGGCGTGGTACATAATTCAACGCTAAAAGCATTAATCTATAACTATTAGGTCTCTCGAAGCCAATTTGCGAAAATTAAACAATAGCAATCCTAGACAATAGTTTTAGCCAACGATTTAAACAATATTGTTTCCAGTATTACGACCTCCTGAAGCACAATCTCTGACGTCGGAACCTCGTGCATTTAACTGCGGCGCAAGAGATCACGCGTAACGCATTTGTAATTTTGGACAAATATTTACTCATAAAGTTGGCAAATATCATTATCTAGGATTGTCATTGAATATTTTATCCATCTTGGCTTTGAAAAAAGCGTAGAAATCAACTGATGTTTTGAGCGTTTATTTATCTACCACGCGCTCTTAATACGGCCATGAACTTTTCGCGAAAAGAATTTTGCCCCAGTCTGTTCCATTGACTTGCGTTCACAACTGCAATCTTACATCATAGTCAGTAATTGTACGTTTTAACATTCGTATCTTGAGGTTCTATACGCGTATCATAGACTTGTGGTGCTGCAGTAACATCACTGTGATTGGCACAGTCAAATGCGAGACGTCACTTCACAAAGACACGCTGCCAGTACATTGAATAGAGACTGGGGTTCACTGACCTGTAAGCTAGCCTGCAAGAACATTTGTGAACTAAAGTAGATAGCAGATGCTCATTATCTGTTTGCGGTTAAAATGGTATATGTAGGGACTTGAAAAAATCGCGATTTCTTTTACGCGCACGGTAGAATTCCAGCTACTATAAGTTCGTGTCACTTTCGCAATTGACAATTGACTTATTTGACACTTCATGAAAGTCGCTGGGCCAATAATAAAAATATAACTTAACATGCCCTATACAACTGTATCTGCGAGCAGCTAATAAACAGATGTTGTTTGCTTGAGTACATAGTTATTTTGGAGGCTTGCCTACAGGCTAGTGGACTCGCCAATTTTTCCGGTCTCTAGGTATATGTAGGGCCAGTGATTTTTGGCGAAAAGAATTCTACAAAAACTTTGTTTCAATGCCTTACGTACACACCTGCACCTCTGGTTCGTGATTATTGTCAGAATATAACAGGGCAGAGGCGTGGCTCATTTGACTACACCAACCAGAACAATGTTACCGCGACACCACACCTCTGCGATATGCGGGTAGGACCCTGAGACGCCGAAAGTTAAAAACTTCCAATCACTGACCATAAAGCAGAGAAACAGGTCTTCACATAAGGCATTGAAACAAATTGTTGCAGAATTCTTTTCACCAAAAAATCACTGGATCTAGGTATATGTCTGTATCAGTTGCATATTCACTTCCAGGAGGTGTCAAATACGTCAGAGGCCAATTGCGAAAGTTAATCCAACTTACAGTTGATGGAATTATAGCCTGTGCCCATAAATTAAAACGCTAATTTTTCAGGCCTTTTAACTCTGAAGCATAGCTGCAGACGTGCACATAAGGTACGGAAACAAAGTGGGGCAAAATTTTTTTCGCGAAAATTCCATGGCCCTAATTATACTTATCCTGTGCGGCTAAGTGACAGAAACGTCCACCAGTTATATTTTGATGCAAAAATTTCCCCACATATTGCAAAATACTGTAATCGTGTCGATTTTCGTGCAGCACACGTGGTTGTTTCGCTTCTGAAATTCTAGGTATTCTCTGCCCGCAATTAGGTCACAGACTATGTAGCAGTACAGATGTGAAATGATGTGGGTCTTCGCCGCTTATTGACAGCCCGAGGATGTTGATACCAGCCCCGTGGATGTTTGGCTCCTGCACGTAACAGCAGGATGGCTGCAGGTTAGCGGGCTGGCCTTCTTACGCCGATTGGCTGAAGGTGTCTCCGCCATACTGCTGATATTGTTGGCTTGTGTGACTGAGTTTGCCGTCTTACCGGCTATTTTTAATTAACCCCCGACGGAAAAAGAGAGGTATAAGTTTGACGTGTCTGTCTGTGGCATCGTAGCTCATACACGAATGGACAGATTTTGATGCAGTTTTTTGTTTGAAAAACGACGTGATCGAGATGGTTCTTAACTATAATTCAAGGAAATATGTTCAGCCGTTTAAAGATCATCAGCTATTTTCTAATTTTTTAATATAAAGTGAATGTGAGCAATTCTACGGGTCTGATCGATTTGAAATTTAGTATCATGTGAGTCGTTTTTTTATTTAAGTCTTAATTATACTTCTGTATTACTAAATATTCTGTGATGCGGTGGCGACGCTGACGACATAACCATACAGAGGCACAGCGTCGCGGAGCGTTGCGTCGGCGGGGGGCGATTTCGAGTCGCGCAAGTACCCGACAAGGGCGCGAGGAACCTGTTCTGCACTGATTGCTTGGTACTGCAAGACTCAAAGGAGAATGGAAGGATGAGATTGGAACTGAGAGAGTCAGAGAGGGACAAAGAGAAAGAAAGAGCTCTTCAAACAGGGTTGTCTCTCTCACCGCGACTTGTTTCCACAAAGCGTCTTGAACCTGTCCCGCTGTCGGCGGCCTCACTCACTTCCTCGCCATCACGTCACCCCGAGCCTACGACTGCTACCGTTCACGTTTAGGAACCCGTATGTACAAGATGACCAGAAACAAACGCGAATCCTGGGCTAAATTGTAGAAGGGAATGTAAGTGGCAAAATGTTGTACGATTAATAGGGCCCGGTAGTTTTCGCGAAAAGATTTTTGCCCCACTTTGTTTTCAGTGTCTTTTATTGGCAGAGTGTTTTTGTGCAGAGTTATTATTAGGGCCCGGTAGTTTTCGCGAAAAGATTTTTGCCCCACTTAGTTTCAGTGCCTTACTTGCACACCTGCACCTCAACTTCATGATTATTGACAAAGTGTTTTTGTGCAGAGTCGTTATTCATTTGACTGTGCCAATCAGTATACGGATAACTGCCACACATCACGTCTGTGATTTGCGGGTTTAACCTCTACACGCTGAGTGTTTTTAACCTCTACACGCTGGGTGTTACGGCATCCAATCACTGACTACAAAGCCGAGATGCAGGTGCGCACGTAAGGCACTGAAACAAAGTGCTGCAAAAATCTTTTCGCGAAAATTACCGGGCCCTAGTTATTATTCATTTTACTGTGCAAATCAGTACACGGACAACTATGGCACAACACGTATGTGATATGCGGGTTTAACCTCCAGACGTTGTATGTTAAGGCATCCAATCACTGACCACATAGCAGAGACGCAGATGCGTACTGTTACGATTACCAAGAGCCTCGCCTGGAGGACGGGCTAGCGACGACGGCAGTGCAATCAGGTCAGTAGTTGCACAAGACGAGGGCCTCAGCGATTCTCCCCACCTGCTCTGAAGTGTGATAGTATAACGCAATGTATCGGAGGAATCGGGGTCTGTCTCCTTCAAGCCTTCCAGCCGTCACCACCTCGCCAGGATGGTCCTGGGTCGAGACCCACGACGTGCCGCCGTCCGTCGATAGCCGACACAATCATTGTCAGCTCCCGGCAACATGCTAACGGTGAGGCCTAAGATGTCCAAACGGTCACCCATCATAGAGTAGACCAACATAAATATTTAAACAGCCGCTCCCCTCCTATCTAAATTATGTAGTACAACCGTGTAGTATTTTGTAACTAACTTATGTAGACTAAAGCCACATAATTATATTACATATTTAATTTAACCGTAATCTTCACCCTTAATTTAACCACATAACTAGTTTCAGTATAAAGTGCCTACCTCTGGCTACAGCCACCCAACCACTATAAATCATGTGTAAAACCTACTAAAATAACCGTTTTACAACAGTACGTAAGACACTGAAAGTGCTGCAAAAATCTTTTCGCGAAAACTACCGGGCCCTAACGACGACATTTTACGTGCACCGTGTGGCAACACTGCACGGAGAAAGTCTCCCCTGGCTCTCCACGTCCAGGTGTAATTGTATACAATACATAATGCATCAAGTAAGCATATCATTAGCGCCCACGATTTTTGGCGAAAATAATTCTGCAACATTTTGTTTCGATGCATTATGTATAGAGACACTGGAAAATCACGAAAATTTTTTAAATAGTGTCCAATAAACGGTATTATATTAACCGTGACACGTGTGAACAGTTTTGGGACAAATCACACACGCTGTGTGTCCAAGCTGTGCAGTTCTAACTGGGCCTGTTATAGAGAGAAAAAATGCTACAAATAAACGATAGCCAATGTTGATACGAAACATTCAGTGTTATATGCATCACGTTGGAGCCTAGCAAACAGTCAACTATTCCCGAGATTTTCCAGTGTCTCTACTTATGTGCACATATGCAGCAGTGCTGCATGGTCAGTGATTGACTGTCTTTAACTGTCAACTTCTAGGGTTCTACCCGCAAATCACAGACGTGTGGTGTCGCAGTAACCTTGTTCCTGTAGGCACAGTCAAATGAGCCACGTCTGTGCAATAATACATTCTGTCAGTAACCATGAGTGAGGGATGACATGATGTGAGTATGGAGCAGCGCCGGAATGAACGGGGGAACGGGAGATCCCCGAGAAAACCCGCCGACCAGCGGCATCGTCCGGCACGATTCACACATGTAAAGGTGAGAGGCGAGTGGCATGACCTTTCGGCCACCCCCCCCCCCCCCAATAACCATGAAACAGAGCTGCAGATGTACACGTCAGGCATTGAAACGAACTGTTGCAGAATTATTTTCACCGAAAATAATGGGCTCTTCGTATCATGTTTGGGCTGCTCGGGATTTTAAGAGGGCGTGGTAAATAAGTGCTGAATTCTTAAATTGAGATCTACACTTTTTGAAAGTTAATATATAAAAACTACGAAACAACAGTCCTTGATAATGATGTCAGCCAACTTTATGAGCACAAACATTTACCCAGAATGATGAATTTGTGATCTCTTGCAGCGCAGTCAAATGCACGAGATTTCGGCGTCATAGATTGTTATGCAGAAGCGCGTTCGTTAATCGAAAAAAGTGTTTGCTCTGAAAGTTGGCAAAAACTATTGTCTAGCATTGCTGGTTTTTTATTTTTGCAAATAGGCTTTGAGAAGAATACAATTCTGAACTGATGACTTCGGCACTGAATTAAAGACAACACACTCTTAACCTACGTCCATGATATGCAGGTCAGAACAGTATTAAGATAAGTAAGCTATTTGTGGAGCGCAAGAGGGGACTAACTACAGTGCTACGTTGCAGTATTGTTAATGTAAAAATGTAATCTTACAACATTTTGCCACTAACATTTTCCTCCAATTTAGCGTGGAGTGCTTAAATTGTTAGAGCCCAGAAAAATTCGCGTGTTCACTGACCAGTATACGGCTAGCCTCCAAGAATGTATGTTTTCTCAAGCAGAGAGCATCTGCTCATTAGCTGCTCGCTTCCACGGTAAAATGGGCATGTGATTAGTTACATTTTTGTTATCGGCTCAGCGACTTCCAGAAGATGTCAAATAAGTCAAGGGCCAATTGCGAAAGTGACACGAACATGCAGTTGCTGGCATTCTAGCTTGTGCCGAAAAGAAATCGCGAATTTTTCAGGGCCCTACTTATTATTTGTCTGTTTCTGGACAGAAGCTCGGCCGCTCGGCTGTGTCGCTATATTGCATTACTTTATATTTTTGGTTTTAATGAAACTTAGAGAAGAAAGCTATAGGTACAGACACAGCAGTTGAACTTTCAAAGTGGGAGTCCACCGAAAATTTTAACTGTTTAGTAGTTTTTATATTTGTGCAACACGATTTGTTTTGTAGACATATACTACGACTATTTTTACGGGAATGAAAAATTTGTAATGGAATGTCGAAGTCCAAATTTGCATAAAACGGTTTTATACTAGAAAGAAAAACCAACTGACTTACCGAAATGAAGTAATTCCCGCTGGATAAAGAGCGTTACGGGCTACGCCAAGTAATTGTACTGTTTTTCTATATTTTTAAAAAATATTTCAGAAAATTAGCAATTTTTATTCCAAATTTAGTTGTTTTAATACAAATAAAATGCAATGCTGTTTACATACTTACCTTAGCGAAGACCGTTGCACCCTTATAGCTCCGTCGCATCTGAATCTCCAACGCGCAGGTAGTCGGCGCCCTTGATACATGTTCAATAACAATAACAACACTGGGGCAGGTTCACAATAATTTTTTGTCGAAACCACTTCTAACACGTTATCAACAGTAGAGTGATAAAATGCAAGCGATTGGTGAAAAGGTCGTCTTAACAAAATGGCAAGTTTAAATATATATATATATATATATATATATATATATATATATATATATATATATATATATATATATATATAATATATGTTACTACTCCGTAAACAAACGTAAAACGTTCAAAATCCTTTAAAAGAAAATATTTATATGCAACAAAAAAGCAGCTGCATGGGAATGTAGGTATATTAAATTTGGAGATTTATCTTAGGTTGACGATTCCGGTCACATAACCAGTAAATAAAACTCCAAATTTAATTTACATTACATTCCTATGTATTCAAAACGCTTTGCCGGGAAAAACAAAGTTAGCCTATATCATTGCGTACTCAAACGTAAACTTTTGTGGACGACAAAATATTTACACTGTTAAATACTAGTCTAGGAGGAAAACACAACTAATCAAAAGACAAATTATAACTGGATATAAAAATATAAAAAGAAGCGCTCACATTTTCTTGAATAGACTGTAGCTAAAAAACACACTTAAGGAATGCAAGCGTTCACAAAAACTATTTCAGCGTGATAAATTATATGTGATCGCTGTGCTTTCCAACACCAAGTTGGCGTTTAGAGAGAGTAATTTCATAATGGTCCTGCGCTGGGACGTGATCAATCACATCGCACAGAGAATGGTCAAGTCTGAGGAAAGTGGGTCGAAAGTGATTGCTCTGGACTAATGGCGGCTCTCAAAGTACTTGCAAGGTGTTTTACATGCAGCAAGGGAGGACTTTCCAGTTTAAATTAGCATTATTTTGTTTGTCAATGTTAAATACTTAAGATCTTAGTTTGCTAAATACAAAATAGCCAACTTGACAGTGTTCCAACTACACAATGCTAAAAGACTAAACATAAAATTAGTAAACTATCGTTAGACCGTGGCTTACAAATAACTCTACCTTTTGCAACTGATTAAGCACCCCTGGAATATCAACTGCACGTAGATGACTTATAAATTAATATATGACACGCAATGGCGTCATTTCATTAAAAAAAAAGATAAAAAACCAATCTTTTTCTGCAATAATAAAGAAAAATATACACAGCGTGAAAACTAAAAGTTGAGACGGTTCACGATTATTTGGGCACATATTCAATTCAATCTCTGACAAAAATGCTGGCCATTACTATAGTTAATAGTAATAGTGGTTGCTATATTTATACGGTTGACAGCGTATTGTCAAACGTACTTTCGTAAATTTTCTAAAATGGTGGGGAGTGTTTAACAAGTTTACTGTATTTTCAGTTTTTGAACGTAATATTTACTCAAACTGCAAATTGTATTATCAATATTTTCTCTTCGACAAAGCATATTAAATATTCTTGGTAAAATGTCTGACGTAAATAATAATTGAATCTTTCATTAATTTGTCAAACAGAATCATTGTAAAAAAATTATAGGTTAACTATCAAGAATTCCATTGCAATAATTCTGAATGACAAATTAATGAAATATTCCATTACCAATTAATAATTCATGAAAACAGATTTAAGTACAAATTTTTTGTTTTAGAATTTTTTAAACGCATTATAATGGCAATTATAATGGCACAAATAATGAAACAAATATGTCAACCGATGAGCATTTCGGTGCTGTACAATACGCGATCATTTTAACATAAAAGTTACAATATGAAATCTGTGAATTTTTGGCAACAGCGCGCGCCGAAACAACGGCAATGTTTATTGCAGTTATCGTGCGTTGAAAAGAGAGAGCGAAAGCCCATATAACTGTGTATTGCAATCTAAGCACAAGACTCTCTATACGTAAAACTTGCAACTAAACAAGAGTATAGGTACTTAATACCAAAAAATATCAGAATTGCACTTAACATGTATCCTACAATGCAACTTGCAATTGCCGTAAACAAGTCTCGGTGCGACAGTTTCTTTGGAACTTATACAAATAGTTTTTATTTTTGTGTTTTTTAATTTATGACTTCATCAAAGTTTGCAAAATGTAATTATACATATTGTGGGCTATAAAAGACACTATTAATTTCAAAGTTCTCTAATATCATACTCGATGACTAGAGACACTGGAAAATCGCGGGAATAGTTGACTGGTTGCTAGGCTCCAACGTGATGTATATAACACTGAATGTTTTGTATCAACATTGGTTATCGTTAGAGATGATGGTATATCGCGAAAATGTTTTGTACCAACATATCCTTGATAACGCTATAGTTTCTAGTGACATGTATGATTGGCTGATACACGTCTGACACAACATAGCTGTCTGCAGACCCATAACAAGCATCAAATATTACAATTGTGGTATTTTTATTGGCTCAGTTAAATAGGGTAACAGCTCCACGTACAAGCGAAAGCCAATAATCTTTTCATGAGTTGAAGGTGCGTTAAAATCCAACAAACAGTCAAATTTTCCCGCGATAAACCATCATCTCTAGTTATCGTTTATTTGTAGCATTTTCTCTCTCTACAACAGGCCCAGTTAGAACTGCACAGCTTGGACACACAGCGTGTGTGATTTGTCCCAAAACTGTTCACACGTGTCACGGTTAATATAATGCAGTTTATTGGAGACTATTTTAAACATTTTTGCGATTTTCCAGTGTGTCTATCGATGACTTATTTTCCAACACGTTTCACTGCCTGCTTACGGCTTACGTGAAGGATCGTAATATGGCACTCAATTGATCACGTATTACGTACACGTGAACGTGATAAATGAGGCAAGTGATACGCGAACATGAAGACGTCGTAATCCCGCCCTGATCCCCTCTCTTTCCACGCGACTTCGTCACGTGACTAACCACCGACACTTGGGGTATGTGCAGGATACATCGCGCGTTGTCCCATTATATCTGCATTAGCTCAGGCGCTAAGATAGCGACCTGGAAGCGATCAAATGCCGCAGCGCCGATACGAGCCAAGCGCTAATTAGCGTGCAAGATTCACGGCGATCCATTTTTGCTATAGCTACAGGCACTATTTTTTTTGCGTATTGATTCTAGGTCAGGTTGAACGTCAGTAGCGTAAATTTTACTCCTCCTTCTGTGATTAGACGAGAGCGGTTTTAACACGCATTTGACTGCAAGCCAGTTGTAAATAAGGAAACAAGTTGTTGGGATATCACGTGCTACATGTTTATATAGGCCATTCGGAATAAAGTGAGCACTAAAGATTTAACCTTTGAAAAAAATCACTAGCCGTTACTGCATATACATCACCACTAACAAGAGTTACTTTACTGCTTGTATGGTTGGTAGCGATTTATTGTACGTAGTTCCGTGTATTTTCCTATTTGAATACAACATTAGTGAAAGAACATATGACGAACTCGAC
>PNEQ01107219.1:0-23121 GCA_003012365.1 Medauroidea extradentata | reverse complement strand
TCGCAAATTTACCATGGCTGAAGATGCTTTATATCACACTTTCGTAAAATTGCTATTGCCGATTCTAGTGACTGTTGTTGAGATACACTTTCGTAACTTTACTGTGGTGTGCTTTGATTAACAACAATGCAATTTACATGAAAATGCCAGTATATCAAAAAATTCAGATTCGCAACTTTACCATTGGAATGACGATGTATTCGTACCGTAAATAAAACATGTTCTTCCGTATTACAATTTCCATAAAACACTGAAAGCATTTCAAATAAACATAATCTTCTTTCTTTGAACATTCCCAGACATGAAAATTCCATTTTTTAAAATACTTTAAATGTACTTCATGAGGCACCTTCGAGAATCTTCGCAACACTTCCCGACAGCTTCATGGTTTCTTCGCGACTCTTCGCGACAGTTTTGAAACTCATCGCGGCAATGTCGTGATTACTTCACGAACACGTGTGAAAATCTCATCGCCACAGCTGAAGAGATTACTATCATAGATAAAGTATTGCAGGACTGCTTTCATCTGAACACAAAACAAAACATTAGATTCCCTACTTATTTTTTAATTGCTCGGAATACATTTGTTCTAAGGTTGTAAATGCTATACGTGTATAGGATCTATCATGAACATTTTGTAACTATATCCTCTTCCTCGTGGCTAATCATTTCTAGACTTGCATTCACATGTTTCTGTTTCACCAATGTTATGAAGTGGAATATTCGCTGTCTTGATTGCTCTTCTGACGCTGCGAATATAATAAGCCTCAGACTCATTATAGCTGCATTCGAACCATATGCTGCATTTCAGAGCACCACTGTTTTCCTGTTTCACTATATGTTGTATAACATTTTCTTTCATACTGTCAAGAAATGTGCAAATACTTTCTTTGGTCCTGCCTTACCAGTTCGATTCTACGTATATGATAGTTTACTTCTGAAATCTGAACCATTCGCCTCCCACCAAGGCGATCCGGGTTCGATTACCGGCGGGGTCGATCCTCGGATTTTCGCATGTGGGAATCATGCCATACGATGCCGCAGGTCGGCAGTTTCTCTCGGGGTTTTCCCGTTTCCCCCGACCCTTCATTCTGGTGTCGCTCCATTCTCACCTCATGTCACCCCTCACCAACTCTAGAGACCTCGATGTTGAGCGCTGACCAAAAATCTCTCACTCACTCACTCTGAAATCTGATTCATACTGTGTAAAACCGTTAGCATTTGGTATGTTTATGCATGTTACAGGCTTGCAAGTCGTACCAATTAACATGCATGTTGATGCATGCATGCATCTCTCTCAATTTTTGTTGTTGTTGCTAGTGTCAAACACTTATTCATATCCAGATTTGTGTCTACTCAGTGTTAAATATCTCTAACCAGACTTCTTCGTACATCGCTCACTCTTCTCATGATGCCGAGAATTAAAAGTTTTTACTGAAAGTATTGTTGCAGTATCGGCATGGATATCTTGATGTCGACAAATTTTCCAGGTTCCTAATACATGGGTCTGGAGTAGATGATGGTACCACAATTACGAAATCCCTCTTAGTTGCTTTGTAGGGAGAATATTGTGTCATTTCCCTAACAGCACAGGTGGTGCTGGAAACGTTGATGCAACGTTACAATATGCTAAGTTCGTCACAGACTATATATACATGTTGCCTGCATGTGCCAGAAATGTTACAACTGCAACGTTTCCGAGGCAACCTAGCAGCGCGTCTGCACGTGCCAGAAATGTTTCAGTAGCAATGTTGCAGAGTAAACCTAGCAGTATGTTGCCTGCACGTGCCAGAAATGTTACAATTGCAACATTGCCGAGGCGACCTAGCAGCACGTTGCCTGCATGTGCTAGAAATGTTTCAGTAGCAACGTTGCCGAGGCCACCTAGCAGCACGTTGTCTGCATGTACCAGAAATGTTTCAGTAGTAACGTTGCAGAGGAAACCTAGTAGTACGTTGCCTGCACGTGCCAGAAATGTTACAATGGCAACATTGCCGAGGCGACCTAGCAGCATGTTGCATGCATGTGCCAGAAATGTTTCAGTAGCAAAGTTGCCAAGGCAACCTAGCAGCACATGCCAGAAATGTTTCAGTAGCAACGTTGCCGAGGAAACCTAGCAGCACGTTGCCTGCATGTGCCAGAAATGTTTCAGTAGCAACGTTGCAGAGGAAACCTAGTAGTACGTTGCCGGCACGTGCCAGAAATGTTTCAGTAGCAACGTTGCCGAGGAAACCTAGCAGCACGTTGCCTGCATGTGCTAGAAATGTTTCAGTAGCAAAGTTGCCGAGGCAACCTAGCAGCACGTGCCAGAAATGTTTTAGCAGCAATGTTGCAGAGGAAAATAAAACCTGTTCATGTGAATGAAAATAATGAAGTATCTATTCTGGTCAATATGTGTGAAGAAAAAACACTAAACCAAAATTTGCTATTGGAGATAATGTTCGAATAAATAAAGATAAAAAATTTTTTGAAAAAGGATATACACGAAATTATTTGACTGAAATATTTGAAGTATCTGAAATATTACACACAAATCCAATAAGATATAGCATTAAAGATTTACAAAATGAGTCAATTATAGGTATGTTTTATGAACCAGAACTTCTTAAGACTAGCTATGACAAAGATTATTTAGTGGAAAAAGTTTTGCGAATGAAAGGAGATACATTTTAAGTAGCCATATTTCATAGATAAATAAAAAAAATTACGCTATTGTATAACTTTATTCTACATAAAAGAGAAAAAATAATTGAGAGCATGAAGGTGAATTTTTATCGTAATTTTTTACTGCATTAGCAAACTCTCGGAACATTAGCTGGTGGTGTATCATCTATTGTTACACCTATAATTAATGCTAAAAAGAGGGATAAAGAATTGTAAGAACAATGTAAACATAATTTTGAAATGTAAATACAAGTAAAAGGTACAAAAGAAGTTCGAATAAAATATAAAAATAACTCCACTCAGTAATTTTTATTTTGTATTTATGATTGTCGAATTACCTAAATCACTACTTAAAAATTAATGTGGAATAGTTAATTTAGGCTCAGAACATAGTAATAGTATTTTTATTCATTTGGAGGAAATCCACAGTGTAAATTAGTTAAACATCATAAACTGATAACTTATAACTATGGTAGAATACATTGTTTTGATGATGTTAATTGTGGTCATTTATGTGAGATAGTACTAGACCCTCTGTATCATAATTTTCAATCTTCAAATATAATTTCTCTGTTAATAAATAATGGACATCTTTG
The DNA here is from genome assembly GCA_003012365.1 of Medauroidea extradentata. Taxonomy (NCBI): domain Eukaryota; kingdom Metazoa; phylum Arthropoda; class Insecta; order Phasmatodea; family Phasmatidae; genus Medauroidea; species Medauroidea extradentata. Next base: position 19,861 of record PNEQ01107219.1, on the reverse strand, counting down.
GGAAAGTATTAATAAAATCTTGGATTGAATATATTAGTTTTAATGAGGAAAAAACTAATAAATTAAATGAAGCAATAATAGAATATGATGTGAAAAATAAGTGGTAAATTACCAAATTTAAAACCCTCAGTAAAAATTATAAAAATAAAATAATTGATTTGAGTCAATTAGTAAAAAACTGTAAACCTGAAATATATGAAAATGTGAAAATTAAATAAATTATTTAGACAGTATTTTTAACTCGAAAATAAAAACGATTAATTCATGTGATTCAGATATAAATTTGAAATGTTATAACATTGTTAAAGCTTTTAATATGATACTTTTAAAATAAATATTAATACAAGTGATTAAAATATAAACTCAAAAGGGGATAATATTTTTAAAGATTTAGAATTAAAATATTATAATTTTGTTAAAGACTTAGAACCAAAATATGAAACTTTTGCTTTGAAAACAGATGTTATTATAGGTGTTTCATATTTAAAAAATCGACTAAGCGAATGCTTTAATTTCGCAACTAAATATAATTTTATTCTCAGTCGAAGACTTGTAAATGTTGCTGACCCAATTTATTTAAAAGATGCTGTTAATGAACGATTTTTAGATAAAGATGTAATTGATAAATTACATGAAACCAAATTAACAATTAATACAGAAATACCTGAAAAAGTGAAAGATTTATAATCAAAATATGATTTTTTCTTTAAAAATAACTGTTGATTAAAGCATTTCAAGTTGAGATTCTTAAATGTTTGTCGCAATGGGAGTTTACAATTCGAATTTATTGGTATGTGGACATATGCCACTACTCGTGATTTGCTGATGAAACTTGTGTTGAATGACAAAATACAAGTGTATATATATATATATATATATATATATATATATATATATATATATATATATATATATATATATTTTACTTTGTTATTCTGCACAAGTTTGATCAACAAATCATGAGCAATGGCATATTTCCACAAACCAATAAATACTAAAAGTATTTCAAATATTAATAAAAACCTTTCAAAATTATAAACTAATAAAAAGATACTTTGGTTTAACTGAAAGTTATAGTAGCATTAAAGATGGTATAATTGTGTCAGTTAATGATCCAATTGATGAAAAAGCTATAGTTAATAAAAAATTTTAGATAAACAATTAAATGATCAATTACAAAATGTAAATAAATATATTGATTTAAAATTTCAAGAATATGATGATTCAATAAAATCATGGTTGGTAAAAATCTTTAAGAATTAAAATAAGAATGTAATACTACTTTATAAACCTGGCCAAATAAATTGAATAGTCTTACAAAGAGTTAATTGGTGTACAAGGTCGAGGAACTGTTGATATAACAGATCCAATTGATGAAAAAGACGCTGTTAATAAACAATTTTGGTAAAGAATTAAATGAAATGAAACTAACAATTGATATAGAAATTAATGATAAATACGAAAATAAAGTAAAAAAAAATAATAAATTACATCAAACAAAAATAACAATTGATACTGAAATTAAAAAAATTAAATTTTAATTAGTTACCTTTAAATTATTATGATACACTTATTAATATGATAGGTACATTCCTTATAAATAATTCTAGGGAAGAAATGTCTGTTAAAATGCAAAATTTAGATCAATGATTAAAAAATTATAAAGATGCAACAAAGAATGTTAATCAATTAGCAATCTCAAAATTAGAAGGAATTGATACTACGTTACAAAATCTGTCAATACTCAAGACAGCACAATTGTGTTTGTTGAAATGATGCACATACATACATTTAAGGATAACATAAAAAAATTATATCTTGAATAACGGATACATTTGGAAATGCATCAACTAGAAATATAATATCCTTGAATAAAGTTTTTATTCCACATGTAGTATTAGACAAGAATGTACATTTCGGAGATAAAACACTAAGAAATATTGCTAATCCAATTGCACCTAATGATGCTCTTAGTTTAGAGAATTATCAATCTAACAGAATTAAAATATTTCAGTTAGTTGGAAAATATAGTGCAAAAGAAAAAAAAACTTCTATCTAAATAATAATCAATCAAACAGAATACATTTTTATGTTGGATGAAACAATAAATACAATAACAATATAGGTACCTTACTATATCATAACTAGACAAAAAATTCATTTGATTAAGCTATTTGATATACAGTTACATAATAAAATATATTTTTAAATTCCTAAAGGTTCTACTGTGCCAAATAATACTACCGTTATTACCAAAATGGTAATGTTATATAAATATCTCTAAACCTTTGAAAAATCTTGACTTTTACTACAATATTTGCCATAAATTAACTTACAGGTCATATCTGTATTAATAAAACCATAGACTTTATCCCAACAATAAAAAAAAATTCTCTAAATTTTTCAAATGACATATCACCACCAGCAAACATGCTATGAATATGTTTAAGATTTGTGTCATCTTGTCTAAATAAGCAAAGAAAGTTAGCATTATCTCTTATTAGTTGTTTCGGTACTTTTGAATTAGTTTGAGCTAAATAAAACAATCAATACTTTTATGTCTACCACAAGTAAAACTCTCACTTATCATATCTTTGTTATCTTATATTACATCATCAAAAACCACAACAGAATCATTACAACGTCCATCAATGTCAACCATTTCTTCATTTGAAGAGAAAAACTGGTTACTTAATTAATTTAATTTCTGCATCAGTATCTTCTCTTAAGGGCATTTAAGGGCGTGGTTAACCAAAGTTTTCAATGCCTTTTTTATTTTTATATTTGCACCAGATATTTTTTATCTTATTTTAGATATAAACTGTGACCAAAATTTGCTCTTATGAAATTTTTTTATCTCTCATAGTTTTTGCGTAGTGACACGCAAACGTTAAAATTTGCATTTTACGGTTTGGTAACCGCCACTAAATCCTATTGACATGCCAAACTGAAAAAAATTACAGAGAATAACCATGTTGTGGGCTACAATATCTCCTACATAAAAACAAAAAAAAAAATGTATTGTTGTATTTAAAAATAATTGCAAAAATTTTAAATTTAAATTTTAAAAAAATTTTAAAAATTTAAAAATCACAAAAAAATTATATTTAGTTTGTACATAGGAGATGTTGTTGCCTACAACATGGTTATTCTCTGTATTTTTTTTTTCATTTCGAAAAGAAAAAGTATATATCAACATGAGAACAGCTGTCAATAAAGATAATATGAAATTAAAAATTTGGGAAGAAATAAAATTTAAGTTATTTGTGGTTATTCATTCAGCAATGGCTTTCGTCTTTTAAATCAGTATGAAAACACAAATTTGAAACAGAATTTCATAGTAGATATTATCATTGGACATTCAAATTTATCGAAAAATAATTTTGACAACACATGCGTTAATTTGGTCCTTTGCCTTGTAAAAATAAATCCTGCAAAATTATTACTCTATGATTAATTATTTTGTGTTGACCATACTTTGCGGTGATTTTATTTGAAAATTACTGAGTAGGAAACTGTGGAAAATATACCTAAAATTTGAGGAATACATTTTTTTGTTTATTTCTGATAGTGAAAAGTGTCACTGTGCTCGAACATACATGTATACACTACTGACACTATGTGGACATGTCGAATAGTTTCGTTAAAAAAACGTGTTTCACTGCACATTACGAAACATTTGAATCCTGTAACAAGTGGCACCCTTAAGAAGCACACGTCGACTGCTGGCAATTATAAACTGTTCAGGCTGTAAAATGCGGGGTTATGTAATTGTGGTGTAAACGCTCACTACTCTCCTCCCTCCTCGATATTCAAAGGTCTATCAGTATCTTCAAGATATTTACAAATTCTGTAATCAGATTATGTATTCGATGATAAGAAACGATTTTTTTTTCGGATCGCACCCTTCGCACCTTTCTTTTTTCGGAGGAAGACCCCCAGAGACACCCTTTTATAGCCGAGATTAGGATGTAGTAGTCCCCCCTCCCAACACTGTTCTACCCACACACGAACCGAAATCCTGGCTATGTCACTGGTCCCAGCCAGAGTGTCGATTATTCCTCTTAACGAGACACGACACTGTTACGTTTTGTAACCATGCTAGTTACGTGTACACCGAAAAAATAATGCATACAAAGTTCGCGATAAACTGAGCTCTTTTGACTGCCACACTCTCTAGAATAATGGTTATAAAATATTATTCTTTGTTACCTTCGAAGTTAACTTTTTAGTACGATACAATATATACATTTTGATTCTTAGTAACGTTGCTTTCTTTATTGTAAATAAGGCCTGAAGAATATTAATTAAATTAAATAAAAAAAGTAATAAGGTTTCAAATGTGCTCACTTTATCCTGTGCCACCTGTGACAATGATGTATGAGCGAAGTAGACAGAGATCACTTCAGCAGCTCAGCTTATTTCAACAATTACCAGTCACCATTTTGCAGCGTAATTCACGAATCATCTAAAAGATACAGAAGCAGATTGTTGATAACATTGTCAAGAGTTCTGGTTAATATAGAGGGATAGGAAGCATACCAAGTTTGTGAAGGAGGGTTCTTGAAAACCAATGAAACACCCAACAGCCGTACCTACCACATAACTTTTCCAAAACAACCCTACCCCAAAAAAGCCTAATGGTCAATACATTCCATGCCTTTTATAGCTGGCTGTTTTGTGGTTTTAGTAATTTTGCAGCATTGCGCTGCAAACTAATAGATCTTCTCTAGATTACTAAGTAATTGTTGTATTTTAAGGGTCGCGGTTGGCGCACTGCCTATAACACTCGCCTCCGACAGGGTCTTACCCCGGAATTTCGCGTTTAGAAATCATAATGGACAATACAGCTGATTAACGGGTCCTCACAAAGGTCTCCCATTTCCGCAGTCCCTATAATTCCGACACCACTCTTTGAAGGGCCTGATTTCTTGTCATCCTCCGGGTATGCAAATGCTTATGGGTGCCGAGTAGTAAGTCTGCATTCCGAGGTGCGATACCCTGGCCCTCGGGTACCCTTACCATACTAAATTTATTTATTTTTGCTCTATTATGTAATACATTGTAAATGCGTAGTAAATATTTACCAATTGTATCGTCCAATTTTCATTTCATTAAACCTACGTGCAAATTGTATACTTTAACTGACAAAGCTGCACCTCTTACATAACGGTACCTGGGGTGGACCGCCCCCTTCCCTTTTGGTACACCACTGCCTTAGCTTGGGTGGCGGAACCAGTGAGGCAGAGGGGCCAAATGACACCTAATAAATATTCTGCTTTTAGGCTGATGACACACGGGAAACTACGCTGTGCGGTTGAAATAGTTTTGCATAATGTTTCATGGTTGTGAGTGATGGAGACACTGTGGTCAGCGTTTTACATCAATGTCTTCAGTGCTGGTGAGGGGTGACATGAGGTAAGTATGAAGCGGCGCCGGAATGAAGGGGTGAGGGAAACGGAAGATCCCCAAGAAAACCCACCGACCAACGGCATCGTCCCATATGCGAAAATCCGGGGACCGTTCCCGCTGGGAATCGAACACAGGTCGTATTGGTGGGAGGCAAATGGTCTGGACACCGCAGCCCCCCTTAATAGTTGTGATTAGGAGCCTTGCACACGTGAGATTTATGAGCGTCGCGACTGAACGTCTGTAGCCAGCAGGCGCAAGTCGTAGCTACTGATCGCAGCGTCAAGTCGCGTAAGGCCTTGCACATGGACGACTTTCAGTGTCATGTTCAGTCGACTGTCGCCAGTCAGTGCGTACGTACCTGGTGTGTGAGGTAATATAGCGTTTGATTGCGACATATTTATATTTTAAAGTGAATCAAGGCTAGCGCTTTGGGACATTTCGTGTGACGACAGTAGTAATGCATGTTAAAAAGCAAAGGCCTCGTATGAACTATGTAAAATATTTGTTGAGAAGTTCCAAGACATGGATAATGTGCATAAAAATAATGCAGGTGTATTTTCATTGTTACTAAAATTAGTGTGTGTTTGCAATATATGTAAAAAATGTTTATTTAATTGTTAAAACCGCTTTTGTATATATTTATGTATGTCTGGAATGTCAATAATGTAAATATTGTAGGTATCGTCTTCGACATTTCCCACAAAATAATGTACACATTAATATATATATATATATATATATATATATATATATACATACATATATACACTCTTAAACAAAATACTTCCACAAGCAATTACTAAACGAATACAATACTTTGAAAGTAACGTTACAAGAAAATCTGATACATTTTGTGTATGAGGCACATTGTTGCAGAAAAGAGGAGTATAAAAATTATAATGTTTTTGATCTCATATTTCGTTTGTAGTTCATTAGGTTATGGCAAACATCACATATTCATGAAACACACACTTTTGTACATAACATTAGTTACAGGATGTATTGAAATATACTGAGATCGTTTGCTGTTCATAGCTGGATACATTGCCATGGCACCGATCCTTCGTCACCAGTAAACTAATCCAATAATTGTTCTCGGATTGTTAAAGCTGATCGCTTATTACCTGTGTGCGTTACTTGTTACCCTTCATATAGTCCCACGACACTGAGTGTGTTCTCGAAGTCAACACCATCCCTTTCTCTTACAAAAATATGTAATATGCAACATCCTGTAACAATACTTTATAGGCAGTGTGCCAACCGCGACCTTTAAAATACAACACTTACTTAGTAATTTAGAGAAAATCTATTAGTTTGCAGCGCAATGCTGCAAATTTACTACAACCACAAAACAGCCAGCTATAAAAGGCATGGAATGTATTGACCATTAGGATTTTTTGGGGTAGGGTTGTTTTGGAAAAATTATGTGGTAGGTGCGGCTGTTGGGTGTTTCATTGGTTTTCAAGAACCCTCCTTCACAAAATTGGTATGCTTCCTATCCCTCTTTATTAACCAGAACTGTTGACAATGTTATCAACAATCTGCTTCTGTATCTTTTAGATGATTCGTGAATTAAGCTGCAAAATGGTGACTGGTAATTGTTGAAATAAACTGAGCTGCTGAAGTGATCTTTGTCTACTTCGCCCATACATCAGTGGCCTATGAAATATATGCCACATTTTAGTAAGTACGCCGAAAGTTCTTTCAATTTAGCGTCTCGCACTTGACAAATAGCAGATGTATATTTTCTTTTTCAGTGACAAGTTTTTACCTCCATATGACATTTGCATGTTTCGAAAGGACAAATAAATGCTTAATCACCTACGAAGGTAAACTGAAGTGGTACTCAATTGTTCGTTATAGGCCTATCATGAGGGTTTAATGTATTGTCATTCATCTTCTGAAAGATCATGCTGCTTTTAAATATTGTCGAGTGAGGCACCTCTACAATAGGAACCAACGTCAAACTACTTGATTTTCCGACACCGCTGCACCAGATTAGAATCTTTGAGAAGCAAAAGCTGGAAGTTTCAATGCAGGTCTTTAATGTAAATTATGATAGGCAAGGTATCCCACGTATAATAACTGGCGAGGAACAGGAAACACATTTAGATTTGGTGCTGCTGAAACGGAAGAGAAAAACAACCATTATTGCTATATAACAATTTTTTCAACACAGATTAGAAATCTGATGATGGCCCACACAGAACAGTTACACACATGCAAGAGACAGTGACGTAGCGTTATTAGTCGCTAATACGCCTGCAATTCCCTCACTAAATGTTGAACATATTTAATTTATAGCCCTTTTTGTTCTGTGTACGTTAATGCTAAAATATACTTGGGTATTTAATATACTAACTTGACAGCAAGGGTGTTTCTCTTCCTTTCCTTCTTGTCCCCTCAGTTCTGAGAAACGTCAGCTTGACCGGGTGTATGGTTAATAGGGGTTTGTATGTATACGTGGGGAGTAGGGTAGAAGGAAACCTGTGCAAACAATGACCTTCAGTTTTGAAGCGCACAACGCCAGCGTTGAGAAGTTGCAGTGATCTCTATCCATGTCGGGTTCCTGCTCTATCGCCCCCCCCCCCCCCGTGCAACAAGCCACGAGGTTATGTCCTTAGCCAGTAGCAAATAAGAGTGATATCTCCGTTTCCTCTTTGGTTTTCGTCAGTTTCTCTGCAGCATAATAAGCCACATATAAGGCGCTTACGGAAACTACTTCAGATCCACTAGGTAGCGAGTAATTCAATCGGAAACATCATGCGATATAGATATACCGGCCATCAAGATCTAAAACTGTTCACCGGATCCCATATATCTACCCTGCTCGAGAGCAGGGTAGATAGCAGCCAGCAGACGATACAAGGGAAAGCACACGTAAACAAACAGATTCCCGCATGTGTACATAATATAAAAAATATGTTGTAAGGCGGTTTGAATACATGTTCATGGAAAATGATGTCGGATCGTAGTATTTTTGTTGAACAAGAAGTCTGGAGCAGTTTATCAAGCAAAATTGTCGCCAGAGTACGTAATTCAGGCGTGGAATTAATTATTATTAATAGTGCGCAATTTTAATGCTACATACGTATATTATGCGACCACAAAACGATACTCTTCACTGTTTTAACCCGGTCTAACCACATAGGTCTACCAGATCGGTGACTGACATTACCGCTTTTGTAGATTTTGCAATACTTTTTTTAAAAAGGCCACCAAGTAAATACTCTTCAGATTTACGAACACTCGTTAAGCATCCAACGACTGAGTGGATCCAGTCGCGTGATCAGCATTACCGACCCAGTAGGTTTCCGTAAGCATCTATGGAAGTAAATGGCAACGTGTACCAAGAGACGGAGGGACCTTGTAAACACTAATCCCTCATTTGCCGGAGCCAGTGCGCGGTGGTTAAATATCTTTGCGCAGTTATCTCCCACTTCCCACACTTCAGTTGAGGTAATCACGTTACGAAGCGCAGTTATTCAGTTGCGACTTCGGAACTCGTGCTGCATTCGTCCGGAAAATAGACTTGTATTGCAATACCATGTGCTAATTTATTATATTTTTTCACTAGAACTTCATAAGCATGTTCGCGGAGAAAAACCACAGAAGGCTGAAACTGTACAAATTTATATACTCTAAATAAGAGTCTCTTTAAGCATCACACTTGTATTTTAAATTAATAATTCAATTACGTGTGTAGCATATTAAAAACATTTGTTTTTTTGTTTGTTGAATATCCCCTCACTTCGAAAAATTTTAATTTGAATTAAATGAAAAGAGCTTTCAATAAGTTAATTATTATTTTCATTGCGAAATTCTAAAGAAGATAGCTATTTTTGTAATTACGTATTAAATTAATATAAGTTATTAAATTGTTAAAAATATGGCTGTAAAATGTTATTTAGTAATTTAATAGTATTCAACATTAACAGGATCAAAGTACAAACATAGATAACTAAATTGTCCTGCGAAAATTAAAGTACATGTTTCTTTATAGCTAAATATTAGCAATGAATGTTATTCCTTAAAATATTTTTGTAGGCAAGCTTTGTAGCCACAAGAGCTATAGTCACTTCCAACTACGAAGATTCTGGTTGAAATACTCGACAAAACATGAAGACGAGAACACCTACGCATGGAAATTAGGCCGCCTCTTTTTAACATATCGTTAGATGAAGACGTTAATAATAAACTGTTATGAAATGCTATGGCAAAAAATGATGATGTTCGATATTTGTACTTACTAAAAACATGCAGAATAAGTCAAAACACACTGTAATTTTTTTTTTTTGTACTTTTACATAGAAAAGCCTTGGAAACTCAGTTGCCAAAGAAATTCCTTGTAAAACTACAATGGTTATCATTGTAATAAAATACAAAGTATATGTTTGTAAAGTTACAAGGACTAGCCTTGTAGTTGTACTTTCAATAAGGAAAATAATAAATTCAAATGTTCATACAGTAGTACTTCAGAAATAACACTGAACTTATTTATCAAATAACTTTTGAATAAAGGACGTATATGAGAGATTATTTTGAAACAAAAAAAAATTTCGGGAGGTGCTAAATTTCGAACCACTAACCCCACGCTGAGAACCTACACACCTTACCCCTACACCACTGTGACTTATTTATTTGTATACATTCAATGACACCCCCTTCTCCAAATTCCTGTGTCCTGTTCAATAAATAAATATTTATCATAGTCGGGTAACAGTTCTAATTGCGCTAAAGTTTTTTAAGCATGGCATAAAAAACAGGGAGCACTTACATATCGGACACAATCGAGGCCGTAAGTAGATAAGTGTAAGTTTCTGAAAATTTTAAATACACCTGAAAAAAATAAAATAAAAGTCAATCTGTCAATATATATCTGCATAATCTTCTAACGTTTTGCAGTTAATTTCTTCTCAAATTTTTGTGGCATTTTACAGGTAAAAGTTTTTTTTTCTGCTGTATTAATTCAACCAGTTATTTATAACAAAGCGACTTCTGCAGGAGAAATTCGTATGTGTATGGTTTATGGCTTATGTTGGATGACCAGTCGGTTTATTTGGTTATGACAAAGGACTGTTGCTTCATACAGTCTTCAGTAATTTTTATTTCAAATCATGTTTTATTGAATGTTTAGATATTAGTCGCGTGTTATAAAACTTGATGCGGGATGCAAACTGCCTTCACTTTTTCTGAAACCACTATGTATTTATCAGTTCCTTTAATGTAATATAACGGTTATTTCTTTATTCCTTATGATACATATTTGAAACGATAGTAGGCCTCTGAGTTGTACATAATTTTATGCAGGTACACGTCGACGTATACCGCGCCAAAAAAGTAATCTGTAGAAAATGGAACCAAGAAGAAATTTTATGATACAAAATATCGTGAAACAGAAATTCGTAAAATGTTATTTGCGTTGAAGTGGAAAAAAATATTTTAGATTATTTTAAAATAAGCCATCTGACCAGCGGCATCGTCCGGCACGATTCCCACATATGACAATCCAGGGTCTGACCCCGCCGGGATCTAACCTGGATCATATTGGTGGAGGCAAGTGCTCTAGCCCCTGCATCAACTATGGATCCTCCTCTATAACTTGAGAAGAATTTTCGAGAATCTTGTAAATGGTTAAGCCTGAAATAAACTCAACAAATACATTTTTCTTATGCACAGTATTACTGAAACCCAAGGTACTAGTTCAGCAACTACTTTAATTTATTCTACACTCAGCAGTGAGCAATAACATTCATAAAATTGTCTATATGTAATAATAATAACAATAATAATTTTACTTTCAAGTCGCATAATTTCACTATAAAATAAGTCGTTTAACGTGTGATTTTAGTGACAAATAACCTAATATGGGATATATTCTATTACGAAAAAATATTTTGTGAGCTGTAGAGAGATTTATTGCTTAGATGAGGCACTAGAACACAACGTAATTTATACAATTTATTCAAAATAACGTTAAAATTTGTTGTAATGAACTTACTGTGAGGTAAGCGAAATATCTTTATTCTAAAATAAAACCCACTAGTAAATCTAATGATTCTGTTATAAATACGAGCATGCACGGTTAATATAATTTCGGGTACAGCATATTCACATAATATGGTAACAAAAAAAGTATGTTTTTCATTCTACATGGTTGTGTTGTTTGTTAAACACATCATATAATATTAATAACTATGTAATTCGTACTGAAATAATTGTTTTGTTCGGTTTTTTCTAACTATATCCTGTAACATCACTTACTATATAATTTGAGTGATTATTGGTCAAATACTATAAAATTATAAGATTTTTCCTTATGCAAGGGAAGCAATTTGTATTTTCATGAAACAGAAACTTACTTTATAAGTAAAACTGAACAATTAAAATATCTATGTCAGCATTCATATTTTAATACATATAAAAGTAAAAAAAGTTCCTTTATTATTTAGCGATGTAAAAAAAGGTTTACCCTGCGGGGATTTAAACCCTCAACTCTCGTTAGCTTTTTGACCGCAGCAACATCTTAAAGGGTCACCGAACATATGCGTACAGGAAATTAAGTATATGCGCTTTGTTAATGTTGCTATGGCACGGATTTTAAAGAAATATTTACGATTACATTATGAACTATGAACAATAGTAAAATTCCGTAACTCGTAATTTTTCCTTACTTTAATACAATTTAATGTTCCACAAACTACCTTTGCTTCATAATTTTTACTCAGACGAATATTATCGACCATTATGTATTCGAGCCTACACTAATTTCAACGGTAAATTACACAAACATTATTATAAAGGCTGTATACGTAGAATAGAAAGTAATATATTCGCTGTAATATTTTTTTTTTAAATTATACACGATAAAAGTAACGCAACATTAATCTCTAAGAAATGTTATACACATGAATTGGTAAACTAAACTCTGCAGTATACGTTTTATTGTTATTGAAAAATGTATTGCATTAATTTTAAGGATTTCATGTTTTTGTTTCCGGGAGAAGAGAAAGAGGAAATAAAGGGAAGGGAGGGAGAACGACGGAGAAAGTGAATCCTACGGAGGGTAACCGTTCATTCACTGGGCTGTCAGCTGCAGAATCGGGAAGGAAGGGCTATATAGGGCTTAATCTAGGGAGTAGCGTTCCACGCAAATCTCTCGCCCCATCAAAGAGTCCAATCCATGCCTCCTACACTACTAAGCTCTCTTGTTTCACAGCTCCTGTTCCTATCGAGCTTCAGAGTTAGGCCTTGGTAGAAGTGGCCTGATCTCTCGAATAACAGCAGATTGCATCTTTATTTACAATTTCTTATTAACGTAACGTAAACATTAGAAAATTGAAAAATTGCGGTATTTCTAATATTACAAAAAGGATTCTCAATATTCTTTAATTTATTTAAATATTTATATTTCAGGACATTAATTATTTTGAAGCAATATGGTAGGATACATAAAACGTTTAGTCCTTATTTTTGTCTAAAAATTTAGAACATTTCCTGTTAAATTGTCCGTAACAGATTATAAATAATTACGTTCTGCTTCTTCTCTTGCAAAATGTTATAAACATTTTCTTAAAATTAATTTCCTTAGGTAATTTTATAATAACCATGTAAACTATGTTGTAAAGGTGTAACTAAGCCTTCAATTCATGTGCTGCAGATACTGATAACTTTCTTTTGCCGACAGTAAAGGAAATCGTAGTTACGCGTTCCTTATAAAATTATCATTTCGAGTACAGGGACACTAGAGATACAAGAAAGATCAATATGCTTCAAACTGTTGTGGCCGGAGCGATCGTTCGAACCGCAGTGACACAGAACCGCAAAACAGCTACTGGCAAGGTCTATCAAGAGAACGCCATCCCAAAACACCACAAGCGTGTTCGGGTCGTTCGGGTATCTTCGGAAAACGAAGTGTTCTAAAGATCCTAAAGTGTAAACAGGATGAACAAGAAGGTGAAAATTAACCCTGAATGTTAAAACCGTTTGCATACATGTAGTAAAATTAAATAATTACATTAATATAGACAAATGACAAACGAAATTCACAAAAATTAAGTCACCTTAATAAGTTACATATGAGTACCCATTTTGATAAAACTCGGAAAAGTAATTTCTGACATGTAATTTTTTCCTTGAGACGAAAAGTGGCCGCGCGTTTTCAAAATACTATTAAAGGACGGCCGAAATATGTAAACGTCCAGTCAACTAACTAGGAATGCGTGCCATTATTAATGAACTTCGGAAAAAGTTTTCCTCAAAGTTGTTATGTCATGATGTTGAAAAATATATAAAAATGGCTGCCATTAAAAACATGACCACACGATTAACGAATACACAACAGTAAAAACGATATGCTAAGTAGTATATCTGAATCAAGTTAATTAATATTGTAAATGTATAATAATGCAAAAAATATAAAAATTGCCTACCACTGTGAAGCTATGGACACAGGATGAACGAAATACATCAAAGTCACGTCAACTTTGTATGTATTGTATGTGTACTATGTTTCTGAAATTCTACATTTTGTTTCCTAAGATATGTAATAATTAGCTTAAATATAAAGAATGGCCACATTTAAAAAAATTGAAAATAATACAATTGAAAAACACAAATTTAAAGTCAGCTTATTGTTTGGTATATGTGAACAAAGTTTAATGAAATTCGGAAAATTATTTCTTTAGATATGCCATACTATGCAAAAATATATGAATGGCCACCAATACGAAAATATGGAAACAGAACTAATGAAATGTACAAAAATGAAGTCAGCTTTGTACGTACTGGGCCACATTTAATGAAATTCTAAAAATAATCCTTAGATACGTAACACTAGGCTAAATATTAAAAAATAGCCGGCACTTTGAAAATAAGGAAATAAATTGAAGGAAATGTACAACATTCTAGTCAGCTTTGTATGTTGTATATGTGAACCTGGTTTCATGAAATTCTGAAAAATATTTCCTAAGATATGTAATACTATGTTAAAAATATATATAAAAAAATACCCCACAATTTGAAACTATGAACTCAGGATGAACGAAATACACAAAAGTTAAGTCTGGTTTGTATGTAAAAATATATGTGTACCAAGTTTTACGAAATTCTGAAAATCGTTATATATTTATATAAGATACATAATAATATGCTAAAAATATTAAAATGGCCACCATTTTTAAAATATGAACACAAGATGACAGAAATGTACGAATGTTAAGTCAGGTTTGTATGTAGTAATCCAGCAATCACTAAGGTGTGGTTAACTGTCGGGAAGACGTCCGTCGTCTATTCGAACTGTTGTCAAGTGTCTACAACATGATAAAAGACAGTGGGCAGTTAACAGTAAGATGTCCTTTTTTTCAGATAAACACTAGTCATAACGATAAAGGTATCGGTCCAGCTGTCCTTTTCGAAAAACTTAAAATACATCGTCAAAAGTGTTTCAGGCCATTAATGGCGAGGTAACTTTCTACAGATAGTGGCCATCTGTTGCATAACAGACACCAGCTCGCTGTAGTTACGAAGACACTTAAGGGACATCAGCAAGAAGATGCCGGGCCATTAACTGCTCAGTGACCTTTTTCAGACAGTGGCGATCTGTCGCGAAACGACACCGGTCCGCTTTCTTTTAAACGACACTTGTTTTTCCCATTGGTCATCTGCTTAGCAGCCTCCATGTTGGTTAACATCGACTGCCAGTAGGCGATGTCATGTTTCCAATATTCTTGGACAGGCAGCACTGATGTCGCACTTTATTTTTATTGTCGTCTGCCAGGTGGTGCTACAGTCGGAGGCGGCCATTTTTGTTTCTGGATGGGTGCCGCCATATTTATTCCTATATTTACATCGTTGGCTGATAGAGTTGGCTTGTGTAGAGTGCTGGTGTTAAGAGTGAAGTCGCATGTGTTTGTATTTGAGAGAATGCCCCTTATGATTTTTTATAATATGAACATTTTTCGGTCGCTGGGTGTTGGACGCGAACAGCCGCACCTGGTAGACATGCATCCTAGCCTACTGAGCTACAGGTGCATTGATGAAAATTGTTCTTTGAATATGGTATACCTAAACTAACTTTTGTTGTAGATATTTGTTCACTTTTAATGTAATATGTTAATACGATTTTATACAACTTAATTTCTTATAGAATATATTTCTTAATACAAATTTGATAATTCCTTCTAAAATTGTTACTTATTGATAGTATTTAATATAAATTATTTCTTATAACACTGATGTCGCAGTATGATTGTTTTATAAATATTTTCTTAAAGCATAGTCATGTCTTAAAACATAGTTATTTAGCTATGAATAGCGGCCGGAAAATTGTACGGATTCAATAACCTGCATGCATTGTCTTATGCATATTCAAGCCCTGTCTATTCGTTCATTGTCCACTATTCAACTGAGTAACAGCTCGTGGACAAATGGTCGGGGCTTAGGTATGCACAGGACAGTGCATTCTTACATGCAGGTAATCGAATCCGGGAAATTTTCCGGCCCTAGCTATTCATAATAAGATTAAAAACATTTAATAAATTTTCCAGCACGCATATGTGCATGTAAATGTATATGCTACCATTTGTATCACTACATGTGGCCAATTTCAGTTTTTAAGCATAAGTATGCCATGTGTCAGTTAGTAAGCGTAGTTCTCGATTATTTTCAAACTATTTGACATATGTCTATGAAATTCAAAACACAGACACCTAATTTACATCCAGAATATGTTGGTAAGCATAGTTCTCGATTATTTCCAAACTATTTGACATATGTGTATGAAATTTAATTTAATACTCATACACAAATTTAGACCCAGAATATGTTGGCTTGACTAGATGCACCCTCTGTCAGTTTGTAAGCATAATTCTCGATTATTTACAGGCTGTTTGACATATATCTATGAAATTCAAAATGAAAACATGCATTAAGACCCAGAATAAGTTGGAATGCCTATATGCGCCCTCAGTAGATTTGTACGCATAGTTCACGATTATTTCCAAATTATTTGACACATGTCTGAAATTTAAAACACAGACACATATTTACACCCAGAATATGTTGGTATGACTAGATACGTACTATGTCAGCTCGTAAGCACATTTCTCGATTGATGATGTCGCGTGACGTCGCTATGTCTTACCCGTTGGTTCGTCGTAGTTTTAAAGGTATTTCATATGTTTACAATTTATTATCGCCATGGCTTTTCTTAGATGTTTGAACTATACGGTGTCTATAAATGCGTAAGTAATGGAAACTAAGAGATTGTGAACATTAGGACTTCATATAAATGAGCTAAAATCAATTAAATTTCGAAACCAGACCGTTTTGGAAGTTTTTGGTAGTTAGCTAGATTTCAAAATAGCAGTTTTGTAAATAGCAATTGTTGTCACTATTTTTATAATTTGTCACTTTCGACACTGGAAATTGGCCAAAAGAAGCACCAGACAGGAGAAATAATACAAAACCAAAAAAAGAACACAAACATTTTGTAAATAATTAAAAAGAAGTTTTAACAACTACAGCTGTTGAATATTTACAACAGTATAATAATACACACATTTTTTAGACAAAATGTGTTTAATATCCTCTCAAATATCTTGAGGATTATACATGATGTTCGGAAATTCATATTACAAACTTGAAGGGCTAGGAGAGGGGACTAAATAGAAAATATTTTGAATAGGAGGCCATGTCCGGAAACATTCCATTTCCGCGCTACAGCCATTGCAGTGTATCGGATGTGCCGGTATTGTTTTGCAACCGGATAGGCAGTATGACATCAGAAGAGCACCATGTCGAATGACGTGTTAGATAAGGTATAGAATTAAGTGACGTTTGACTCATTACAGAAGTAAGTCAAATTTATTTGGTAACAATACCAACGCAACAAAAAAACTTTCATTTATCACACTAACACATGTGTCAACAGCGAGAAAAACCCATTTCTGTCTGTCTTCTGCAGTACATGTGTCCCATACAAAACTACTCACTACAAAAGAGGCTCGATGTGACAACCAGCAAC
This sequence comes from Medauroidea extradentata, assembly GCA_003012365.1. Lineage (NCBI taxonomy): Eukaryota > Metazoa > Arthropoda > Insecta > Phasmatodea > Phasmatidae > Medauroidea > Medauroidea extradentata. Next base: position 2,424 of record PNEQ01107219.1, on the reverse strand, counting down.
ATCATTGTACACATGTACGGACAGATCATGTTCCGGTACACTCGTTCCATCGCACTGGATGTCCCGTTTATCTCTTGTAGCGACCACAACTCGTGCCACCAGTTCTTCCTCGGTCTCAAAAGGAGTCTCGTACATCATACGGGGCCATGCAATAGGACCACCCCGGCCTATACATTTCTGACCGAATCGTGGGTTAAGATGTTCCTGAACGTCACTTGTAAAGCACGATGTTGCGCCATTGTGCTGAAACCACAATTCTTAACGGACATTAAATGGCACATCATCCAAGAACAGGTGCAAATACGTCATGTAGGAATATCAAAAAAGCAGCACCCGTTAACCTTATTGGAAGAAGGTACGGTCCGATCACTTGACTGTATAGAATGTTTGCCTACGAATTGATTAAAAGTCTGTGTTGGAGTCCCCTGACATGCGTCGTATGCGGATTTTCGTCTGTCCAGACATGGCTGTTTCGAGAATTGAAAACACACTCCCTAATGAACTCAAAATATACGGTGAATAGAACTCTTCGTGGAAAGTGGGGTTCATCGACGTAGCAGTGCAAAAACACATGGTACAAAGTCGGCTGGTTGCAACACCTGTAGCCTTTGGAGGTGGTAAGGATGTAGTTGTTGCTCGTGCTGAACTTCCCTTACAATGCTGTTAGAAACATCCAACGCAGGCGCAACTGTTCGCGTCCTTGTTGACGATTCCTACTTAAAGTAGTGCATTGCAGCCTCTTTCAATACGGGGATGCGGCGTCTGTTTGGAGCACTACAGTCCCTCCTCTCGACGACGAAGGTACCTCTTTCTCGGAGCCGTCACACAATTCTGGCAAAAAGGAGTCGTGCATTGTGGATATCGCTCTTGATACAACCAACGAGCTGCTCTTCTATTCCCTTTCGCTGCATCATACACCAACATCATGTCCTTGTATTCTGCACGTGTGTACATAATTATGTTGATAGGAGACACACAGGCACGTGAATGGGGCTTCAGGCATGATATTACAGCACGGTAAATGTCACATACCATCAGGTGACCCTCTAACATTAGCGGGGTAAACGTCACATGACATTAGCTGATCCTCTGCCGTCCTATCCGGTTGCAAAACAAAACCGGCATATCCGACACATTTTAATGGCTGTAGCATGAAAACAGTACGTTTCCACACATGGCTTCCTGTTCAAAATATTGTCTACTCAGTCCCCTCGTCTAGCCCTAAAATTTTGTAATATGAATTTCTGAACATCCTTTATTAAAAACAGCCTCGCTACACACTCTAACCCTTGAACGTTATTACAAACTCGTAGATCATGTTAAAACTCATTTTAACGCATTATAATTCTTGTAGCATCTTAAAAGCTCTTGGGAACTCTTGTAAACTTTTCTAACTTAAAAACAACTTTAAATTCTTGCTAGCTTCAAAAAGCATGTAATAAACCTTTAAACTGTCATGCAAACTATTGCAACTTTATAACAACTTTAAAAATTCTTGTATACTTATCTAACCTTATATTAAGTAATGCAAGTTCTTGCAAAAAATTAGCATCATTTAAAATGAACACAAAATAGAGGAACAAGAAAACTTTAATAAACAAATTAAATTCAATATGTTTTAACACTTAACGAAGTTGCATCTATTTCAAACTATCTCAATTCAAATACTAACTGTACAACAACTATACAAATACAATTTGTCGTGTTTGCAATGTATTTGTATCTGGACAAAATATTTTTGTATTCACTGAAATGCAATGCAATGTCTTTGAATGTTTCTTGCAATGGGACAGAATATTGTTCTGTACTGTTTATCATCAGGTGAAGTAAAAGCGAAAACTTGATTTTATTTTCCATAACCTACCCTTATATACTGTGGTATGGTGAAGGTCCGGGGGAGGAACAGGACCTAACTGTGTCTCAGGGCTCAACCCAATACGCCTACAAGGGAGAGATTTCGTGCAAGGAGGCATGCATCGCGGCAAAGACGGATTGGGCAGAAATGGCCACGATTGAGGCCATGGCTACCTCTCTCAGTGTACCTATAGCTTAAGGGGGTTCCCTACCTGCGCTTGGAATGCGTTGGAGCAAGTTGCGAGTATTCATTTTTTAACGGAAGTACTCAACGCGCTTCAAAATGGTTCGTCTACGAAAAGAACACACACGTCAGTGTATGACGCCATAAGCTCAAATATTCGGTACGCGTGTTTTAAATATGATTTTCTGGCCTCCCAAAATGGCTAAAAACGGCTTTTTCAGACTGCCGTATCTGGGATTATAGAAACCAGAATCTAAAAACGCACAAATAGAAGCACGCGTTGGACTTTATACTATACTTCTCACATATAAAATGATATGGTCACCGCTTAAAGTCCCATAGGAAAATGAATACTAGTACAGATCTACGCGCCAGTTGAGTGGCTT